>CAWUFW010002030.1:1800000-1988097 GCA_963921515.1 Calotriton arnoldi
CCACCATAGTTTTACTGTTCAATGTTGTTTTATATGCGATTTCTCTCCACCCTTTTCCTTCCCTTCCCTATAAAGTGCTTTGCGCACAGGGACATTCCCACACATCTACATCCTCTGCTTTGCCTCCCCAGGGTTGTAGGAGAGATACCTCACAGGTCCCCCTATATGCCTACCCCTCCCTGGTATGACAGATGGTTAGAATATTCAGTTACAATGTTAGGGGCCTGAACACACCAGTGAATTGTGTAGCACTATTGTCCATGTTAAAAGAATACAAATGTGATATTTGCTTGATTCCTGACACCCACCTCCTTAAGGCAGATTGGAGGTGCTTACGATCATGATGGTTTGATTGCCAGAACTTTTCACCAGGCACGGGGATGAGGGCAGGGGTGGCCATTTTGTTAGCTTCACACTTCTCTGGGAGGGTGGTTCAAACGCAAGCTGAGATTCCGGGTTGACTTCTCTCGTTTCGCATCACATTAAGGTCATACATATTCACACTTGCCAATCTTTATGCCCCTAATAAACACCAAGGGCCATTTATCCTTGATGCTCTGGGATGGGTGATTGACATAACAGATACCGATTTTCTGATTGGAGGGGACTATAACCTGGACCTTCCTGTACATAAACAAACCATGGCATTTTGCTTTTTCCATGTGTGCGGCACAAGGCAGCACTCATGGAAAAAGCAAAGACGAGGAGAAATAATGCATTTCTCCTCGTTTCGCCAACTTAAGACCATGATTTACCTGGTCTTAATTTTGGCACTGCCTCCTATGTATGCCACCCTTGTACATAGGGGCAGCATCAAAATTAATGGGCACTGCGGTGGAACGCCCACTGCAACACCCACTTCCTACCCCTTTCACGCTAATAATAGCATGAAAAGGGCCTTATTTACAAGGCAGCGTTAAGCCACGTTAAGTGGCTTAATGCTGCCTTGTAAATAAGGCGCAGCCCCTATCGCCACCACAACATCGGTAATAGTGTCGTTGTGGTGGTGATAGGGGCTTGTACATATACCCCTATATATTATGCAAACACTTCTCATAGAACCTTCACCACAAGTACTGGGCAAACTGCAGCACCTTATAGAGGATTACATTGGGCAGAGAAGAAAGCGTGCATGGCCAAACGGCAGGCATATTTTTCTCTAGAGGGCTGGCCTTGGAATCCCCACCTCCTACATTACGACCAGGCTGCACAACTCAAATCAGTCACCAGGACGCCCCAGTCCCAGAGCTGATGAGTTCATTGACAGACTGGGCGCTTCCAAATTTCTCAGTACTTTTGATTTGACATCAAGGTACTAGCAGATCGCCTTGACCAAGGGAGCAAAAGAGAGATCAGCATTCTAAACTCCTCTGTAGTCCACTCAGAACTGGAGGTCTGGTGTGGCACCGGTGAGGCAGTCTTTGGTCCCAATACCATGGGGCTAGACCAAGGACTATTAGAGGGCTCAATCACCCCTTATGCCAGCCTTTTGGAGACTTCCTCCTTGACGCTGGCTCTCACCCTGTCAGACAACCTGTAAATGTTGCTTTTTACAGGGGTTCTGTCCCGATTGTTGACATCATGGACGTACAGATGTGTGAGTCCAGGGAAAAGGGAGAACAATGGGCAAACGTCCAGTAACTGATAAAAGTCATCTTGCTGGTTTGGGGTCAGATTCCAGAGATATTGACACCCACCACTGACCCATCATGTTCCTGTGCAGAGACGGAGTCAGGGAGATGTTCACTCTCCTCTTTTACTCCCTCATCTGTCACTGGGAGTATGTTCACTTCAGACCTCTCGAAATGAGGCTTCAGTCAGATCACATGGAGCACCCTTAGCGGGTTTCTAAGGGTCTGGAGGGCCATCAGGTAGCTGGCCTTCTGTTCCTTTATCTCATATGGGCCAGTTCAGTGGTCCAGGAGTGCTCTGAGCACTACTGGTTCCATGATCCATACCTTTTGGCCAGGCTGAAACTCCACCAGTGTGGTCTTCTGGTCATACCAGAGCTTCATTACCTCCTGGCTAGCCTTTAGGGTGTTTTTGCATTCTTCCAGAAGCGGTGCAACATTGCAGAGAGCCAGCATGTAGCTGACCTCATCCTGGGGGGGTTTCTTGGGAGCTTTCACAAGGCTAAGAGGTCGCCTATCAGGGTATCCAAAGAGGAGTTGAAAGGGACTGAACCCTACTCCTTTCTGTGGCATCTCCCTGTAGGCAAAGAGAAGGCATGGCAAGAGCACATCCCACTTATGCCTCATGGGTTCAGGCAGGCCCATGATCAAGCCCTTCAAGGTCTCTCTCAACCAGGCAATTGGTTTGGGGGTGATAGGGTGTGGTGAACTTGTAAGTTACATCACACTCATCCCACATGGACTTGATGTATGCTGGTATGAAGTTAGTGACTCTGTCTGACACTATCTCCCTGGGGACCCCAACAAGGGTAAAGATCCCCATCAGAACTCACTCCACCACTGGTGCGGTAACTGACATCAGAGAGATTGCCTGTGGGTAGCGGGTGGCATGGTCCACCAAGACCAGGACAAACCTGTTGCCTAAGGCTGTCTATGGGTCCAAGGGGACAATGACGTTGATGCCCACCCTGTCAAAGGGGGTGCCAATGATGAGTAAGAGGACCCGGGGACCTGGGGAGCTTTGTACCTTTCCCTGATTACCCACTAGCCTAGCAGGTGAAACAGGACCTGCAGAATGCATCTGAGGCTTCATTCAGGACCAATTAAAGGGATCACTGACATAATATTGACTACAAAAATATCCCCATACACAAATATCGACACACAAATATCGACATCCACAATATCGACATCCTATCTTTAAAATGTAAAATACAAAAATATAAAAAAAATATAGATGTAAAAAATATCGATGTACAAAATATCGATTTTTTTTTAATATATAAAAAATGCTTAATAAATGAAATAATAAAGTTAACTTAAAAAAATATTTAGATGTAATGTACATTTAAACAAATATAATAAATAAATGTAATTTAAAAAATGTAAATGTCATATATAAAATGTAATATATAAATGTATATTTACTTTAAAGCAATTAATAAACTAATAACTTTAATTTATTTTAAAATGTTATAAATATATAAAAATTAACAAATAAATATATATAAATATACATATACCTATAACACAAAATCTAAAGAAAAAACATTATATTATAAATTAAAATATTAATATATTTGAAAATATGTAAACTTACATTTGGCACTCCAGTGAGTGCAACAGTAAGAAAAGTGTTGGCTAGCGTAGAGGTAAAAATTACTATTCCCACTCCAATGAGTGCAACAGTAGGGAAAGTGTTGGATAGCGGAGGTGAAAAAATTACTATTCCCACTCCAGTGAATGCAACAGTAGGGAAAGTGTTGGATAGCGCATCAGTAAAAATTACTATTCCCACTTCAGTGAGTGCAACAGTAGGGAAAGTGTTGGATAGTGTAGGGGTAAAAATTACTATTCCCACTCCAGTTAGTGCAACAGTAGGGAAAGTGTTGGATAGCATAGAGGTAAAAATTACTATACCAACACCAGTGAGTGCAACAGTAGGGAAAGTGTTGGATTGTGTAGGGGTAAAAATTACTATTCCCACTCCAGTGAGTGCAACAGTAGGGAAAGTGTTGGATAGCAGAGAAGTAAAAATTACTTTTCCCACTCCAGTGAGTGCAACAGTAGGGAAAGTGTTGGATAGCGGAGGGGTAAAAATTACTATTCCCACTCCAGTCAGTGCAACAGTAGGGAAAGTGTTGGATAGCAGAGGGTTAAAATTCATATTCTCAATAAAGTCAATAAAAAAATAAAAACAAACAAAAGATCAACTACAATACAAAAATGGTAAAAAACACAAAAATTAAAAATATATAAAAATATTAAAAATAACAAAAAATAGAAACATGTTATAATGTAAAAAAAAACTAAAAATTACCAACAAACATTATTTTATAAAAATTGAAAAAAAATTACAAACATTTATCTATATTTATTATAAATTAATTATAATCAAAAACATTAATTGTTACATACAATAAATATTCTTTATTTCCTACCCTATAACACCACACATTTCACAACACACATCTACATTTTTTACCACTATAAACCCAACAACTCACATCTCAAATTAATTACACAATTGCCATAATTAATTTTTAATAAATTAAATACCATTAAATATCAATTAATTATAAATTAATTTTAAATAAATTACTTCACACCCTAGTCCCCTATACACCCCACCACCCATTCCTAAAAATGACACAATTAACATAATTAATTACAAAATATTTAATTAATTAATATTAATTAACAAACAATTGATAAATAATTAATAAATTAATTCCCACAATTAACACTATAAATTAAAAATTCAATAACTATTAATATATAACAATTATTATTACATTTATTAAAATGAAATTACTTCCCACCCTATTCCCCTATAAACCCACAACCCGCTCCTACAAAAATAACACAATTAACATAATTACCAATTAAATAATAATATTTAACCAATTAATAAGTAATTAATAATACATTAATTTCAACAATTAACACTATAAAATCTAAATTATATAAATACTAATAATAAAAAAATATTTAGTTTATTATAATTAAATTACTTTCCCACCCTATTCCCTATAAACCCAGAACCCGCTCCTAAAAAAAATAACACAATGAAGATAATTACCAATTATTTAATTAATAAAAATTAACAACCAATCAATAATTAATTCCCACAATTAACACTATAAAATCTAAATGAAATAAATACAATAAATCAAAAATATTAATTACTTTATTATAATTAAATTACTTTCCACCCTATTCCCCTATAAACCCACAACCCTCTACAGAACTAAAAAACGCAAAATGTAATTAACATAAAATTAATCACTACTAAAAATTTAACACACATATTAAAAAACTAAATCAAAACTTATACTAAAAAATTACATCACATACTTTTAAAATACATACTAAAATACATAACACTAATAAAAACATCAATATTTTAAACAATGATATTTTAACAAACGATATTACTAACTTCGATATTTTCAAAAACTATATTTCTTACCTTAATGTTGATATTCTGGATCACGATATTCTTGCTCTCGATATTCCTGTATGACGATATTTCAAACTCGATATTTTTGTATATCGATATTTGAAACTCAATATTCTGTCTGTGCACCCAATAAAAGTGGGAGACAAGCCTGGCAAAGGTCTTTTCTTGTCCCAAATGTCCTGGCAGGGGAATGTTGTGAGCCAGACATTTTAGGAAGGTCCAGTAGCATTGGAGGACCACCAGCACATGGGTCACCCATGTACCAGGAACCTTAGACTCACTGTAAAGGATATTGTTCTCCTAGTAGATTAGGTGATCCCCAGAGGCTTCACCTGCTGCAGGAGATGATGCCTGGTGCCTCAAGCCCTCAAGATTGGGACACTTTCTGTGCTTGGCTCCCTGGTGGGCCAACCCTCAACCTGCCACCTGGCAAGCTTAGGTAGGTCACCTAGAGCAGCAACGTCTTCCTTCCTCAGTTGGCTTGGACCCCTCCTCCTCAGGGACCCTGTCACCCTCCACCGCAAGAACTACAGGGACCGGTTTCCCACGCCCCTTGCCCCTCTCCTTGGCAGCTGTCTGGGCCAGTTTTCCAGACTCCAGACATCCCTGACTCCCTTTCCAGGCAGCCATGGCTCGTGTGGTCATACAGCCCCACTCAGGCAAACCCATCATCTCCAAGTGAGACGTGTTCTCTGCTTCCCTCCAGGTAGTGTGCTCCATGTCATTGCTTAACAGACAATCAATAAGCATGGCAGGGCTCATAGCAACTTTCAGATAACTTGAGCCCCCCCATTCAAAGGGAACCAGAGCCACCGGTAGATGACTCTCATGAATGTCGATGACTACGACTTTGTGGAATGTATACGGTAGGACCTGCTTTGCACATACTAGCTGACACTTGACAGTTTTCATGCTGGCTCCTGTGTCTCGCCTCCACCCAATGGCAATTAATGGTGATCCACTGCGAATACTTTGAAGTACTTGCAGGCATATGGCCTTTGGGCACCATTTCTCTATCACCCAGAAATACTAGGGCTAACTCTATCTTTGCCCACTTTGAAAATTTGAAGTCGTCCTTAGAGTGACCATACTTATAGCACTCTGTACATTTGGGAACAAACTTCCCTGTCTTATGGAAAGCTTCTTGGGGTCAGTCATATTACTGTCAGCTAGGTGCTGGTGTAAATCTGTAAAAAAGATACTGAGCATGTGCTTTCTCATAATTAAATGATGCAATCCATTAAAATCATTATTTTGCTGTCCTTCACCCAGCCATGCAATGTCTTACTGGAGTAATCAATCAAATCTCTCCAGGTCCAGTTGGGGAGCTTCTTATTGTCCCTGAATTTTTGGCGATACTTTTCATGAGTCAGCCCAAATTTGGCAATCAAAATGCCCTTCATATGAGTGTATGTGGTTTGGTCCCCAACCGCTAGTGTCAGAAATGTGTCCCTCCCAAGTATAGGCATGTGTTTCCACAGACCTACCCCCAGTGCTCTTCAGAAACCCTGTGTACTTTGAGTGCAACCTCATAACATAAAACCACCTATCAATGTCATCTCCCACCACATAATTGCGCACCAAATCCTTGGGCATATGGAACCTTTTGTCTCCATCAGGCACTGTATGTATGCTTCCACCATCACTGCTGGATTTTGCCTGCTTAGCCTTGATCTCCAGCTCTATAAGAGTCAGTTCATGAGCCAGAATTAGTTTCTTCTCTGCTGAGGCTTTTTCAGCCTCATCCTTCCTCTCCTCAGCTTCCATTTTCAAACTTGGCATCTGCAGCTTAAATTCTCTTTCCTCCCTCCTCTCCCTCAGCTCCTCTAGGGATAGGCCATGGGTGGAGACATTTGTTCCTGCTCACACAGAGAGTTTAAATCCATGGGTGTTCCCCGCAACTGCTGCAGGTGTTTTTTCTTAAATTCCCCCAATCCATCATTCTCTTCGGAGCAGGCCTCTGTCCAGGCCCTCAGTTTGACACTCCACCTTCCTTGTGCAGCTACCACCCATCTCATTGCAAAAGCTTATCAACTCGGCAACTGTATAATCTTCCTGCTTGGCCAGCTCAAACTCCATTACTCCATTTGCAGAACCAGCCTGAGACATGATATAGAGCAAAGCAGGGAAAAATGTGATACATTTTAAATGGTGTTGGATGTGAATGGGTAGTGTACACCTAGCTATTATATGGCACTGCTCAAACACAAGTCCTAACCTCACAGCTGATCACCAATGTTAGATATTGGGTTTCTGGTTGGCAGAATTATGCACCCTGCCCAAGCAGGAACTATAATCCTAATCAGGGTAGGTCAAGACATATCCTAAATTATCATGTGCTCACCCTCGGCTAGTTGGCACAGAGCAGTCAGGCTTAACAAGTAAGAGGCAATGTGTAAAGTATTTGTGTAGCACTTCATACAATAACACAGTGAAAACACCACAAAAACTCTCCACACCAGGTTAGAAAAATAGATTATGATTTTATAAATCAAAACAAATAAAAAATTACAAAACTCCATCCTGAAGAAGTTGAGATATGAATTTTTGAAGATTCATTGTAAAATGTAGTGCTTCGAAGCAAGTAGCTCCTAAAGAGTTAATTGGTTGCACTGGGCTGGGACAAGGTCAAGAGTTCAGGCTGACCGTGATGGAGCATGGGCCAGATACAGAACCCACACTGGCCCCGGAGCAAAAGTACCTTGATTCTGGTCGCAGCAGCGAGATGCCTCGGTGATCCCCACACAGCTGAGGTGTCGCACCAAATTTCTCCATGCAACTGCGGCGATGCGTTGGGTCCATGAGCAAAGCATTGGTTCTGAAGTGCGGGGCTCTGAATGTGATGTTCTGGGTTTCTCAACACTGTAGAGGTGATGCAATGATCTTCTCAACACAGTGGCGGCGATTAATTGGTTCAGAAGCGGTGGTTCTGAGTGAGATGCATCAGTTAAGAGTGTGATGTGCTGGTCTGTTCCCACATCAGCATTGATGCGTAGATTTTGCTCTTGCAGCAGATATGTCAGTTCCTGTAGGAAAGTGCCTCTTTTGACGTGGTTAGCCCCCACTTTTTGCATGATGCCTGATGTAATTTTGAACTTTAAGTGCATTGGGTCCCTGCTAATCAGGTCCCCATTGCCATATCTCCTTCCCAAAGCCTGTACCACAATTGGCACAACTTCAGTTACCCCTGTAAGTCCCTAGTAAAGGGTAACCCTGGTATCTAGGGTGTGGGTACTGAACAGGGTGCTGTGGAGCTGCAGCACTGGTTGTGCCACCCCAGAGACCCTTAAACAAGGCTATGCATTCTGCCATTGCAGGCTGCGTGTCTTTGTGCAGAGAAATCAGTAGAGTCGACATGGCACACAGCCCTGTGTGCAACACCACCCATACATTGCATAAGGTATAGGTAAGTCACCCCTACTGCCGGCCTTTAGCCTTTAGCATATCAGCATGAGCAGATATACCCCTACAATGTCCAGTCTATTCTGAGATGTTGTAAGTGCACGTGGAAGCCATAAAGTGTACCTGGGCTGGATACTTGTCAACATGATTTTCACAGCACCATGAGGGCTTCACTGGTTTCTTTTTTTCCCAATCTTTTTATTCAACAGATGCTCAGTACATTGGACCATGGTTTATACATATTTTCGATGAAACAGGGACATAGAAGTATTCAACATTTACGATGCCCAATAATCTCCAGTAAGGGAACAAGGCAATTTTCCACATAAAGTATACCACCTTACATTGCTGACAAAATCTCTACATAAATATGATTGCAGTTCACCAGGGTATATGTTCGGTAGCCCCTGTATGCCTCCCATGGGCCCCAAATCTTCTCCCATTTGTGCGGGCAACCCTGTCTCTGGTACATCACCTTTTCTGCATTATTGCACTAATATAGATACATTTTCCAATTCCACACTCTCGGTGGGTGGTCCGCACCCCGGTCCCTGGCTACATTCCTATTTGCCACTATGCCTGCCACCATTAGCCATATCTTGTGGAATTTGCACCATACCACCTCCACCATCACGCACAGGATATGCCACCTTGCCTACATCAGGACCTGGAGGCCCGTGACCTCAGTCATACCCTTCACTACCTCCCGCCAGCAGCGTTGAATGATAGGGAAGGCCCATAAAATTTGAAATAACGACCCCACCACTCCACACCCCTTGACACATTGGTCAGAACTGCATTGACAGAAGTGTTCTAGAGCAGTAGGATCTGTGGAGGATTTGTAGCTGTTTAAGGCGAAAGCGAGCCAGAATGGCTTCCACCCAGTCAACCTTCTTCAGGAGACCCATATATTTTTCCCATGCCTCCCTCAGGGTCCCTAGGGGATCTGGTGAGTTGTTCATATGGTCTAGCAATAGCCGATACTCCAGGGGTATGTATTCCGATAGTTGTTCTCCTTCAAGCACGTGTCGGCGTAATGTGTGACCCAACAGCAGATATCAGAATCTTTCTGGATTTGTCATTTGGTGTTCTACTCACAGGTCATCAAAATAAATCATTGCCCACCCCTCCAAACTTCTCTGAGGTAGTCAATGCCCAAGAGTCTCCATTTACGGAATCCCTTCATGTTCCCCACCTCTGCTAACTAATCACTATCCCATAACAGGAAGTTCTCAGTTAGTTTGCCCTCCCACCCCAGAAATCTAGTGGCCTCTTGCCACGCAGGGACCACTGTATACGTGTATGAAGGCAGCTGTCCCTCTAGCTTTCTATGATAAAGTGCAGCTGGGTATCCACGTCCACCCATTGCATAACGATCCATCCGATAGGCAGTCCACGAACACCCACTCGTTGGTGGTTATCAGCTGGGCCGCCCAGTAATATTTCTTTAGGTCTGGGACTGCAAGGCCCCCTTTAAACACTCCTCTCTGAAGTTTGTATAGGGCAATCCTAGAACTGTCCCCATCCCATAGGAGCTTTCTATTTTGTTATCCACTTTCTGGAAGAAGTCTTCTGGTATTATGTACAAGGTGTTCTGCAGGACATAGAGCAAGCGAGGAGAGCCATCATTTTAAATAGGACAGCCCTGCCCATAAAGGACACTGGTAGTTTCCTCCAGTGTGCCACATCACTCCAGAGTTTCTCAGCATGTGGGAGCAGATTATCAGTCAGGAAATCGTCCGCGTTCCTCATCGGGGACAATGGACACCCCTGTCTCATGCACTTGGGTAGTGCAAAAGATCTAGATACCACCCGATTGACTCGTATCCTTGCCATCGGGGCACAATAGAGGAGACTAATCCATTCACAAAAGCATGGGCCAAAGCCCAGTCTGGACAGAACAGAGAACATGTATGGCCATTTGATGCTGTCAAATGCCATTTGTGCATCTAGTGAGAGCAGTACCGTCTCCTCCCTCCCCTGAGTCCTGGGTTTTTGGAGCACCCTATAGAGGTGTCGAAGATTCAGTCTATTGCTTCTGTTCAGTATAAAACCGGATTGGTCCTTTTGGACCACGGATGATATCACTGTGCAAAGCCTGGTCGCTAGGACCTTTGTTAGTACCTTGGCTTCTAAATTCAATAATGATATGGGCCTAAAGAAGCTGCATTTCTCTGGGGGTTTACCTTTTTTAGGGATGACCACAATAGTGGCCAATTGTTCATCGGCAGGCAGGCAACCCCCCTCCTAGCCATCTGAAATATATTTCAAATATGCTGCTTGACCTTGTCAGCACTCCTTTGTATAGCTTCACCGGGAGGCCGTTTTGCCCCTCAGCTCTACCGGATTGTATGTCACGGGTGCCTCCTTCCACTTCATTCACCATGCTCCTGCTTCAAGTCTTGTCTCTCATCAACTGGCAACATTAGGAGGAAAATATCACATAGAAGCTCAGTGCAATCAGCCCCAGACATTACTGAAGTAGTGGTATAGAATGTTTCATAATAGTCAGCAAATGCCTCTGCTATAGCCTTCCCAGTCCTACGTACTGTCCCCATGGATGTACAAATATCTAGTACCCAGTTTCTCTCCCAATTTCTTCTTTCCAGCCAAGATATCATTTTATTCACCTTATCCCCTGAGGCATAGATCCTTCTCTGTGTCACCCTCGCCTGCGCTTGGGCCTCGTTCTCGGCTAAGTCTCTTAGTTCTTGTTGTTTGAGATGAAGTTGGAACCTTATGAGAGATTCAAGTATCCCGTTACGCAGCACCCTGGCCCCCATCTGACCTATCTCCCTTTCAATGTCTCATATTTCAGTCTATGTTCCTTCCTCCTCCCACCTATCAGAGCCTGAGCATGCTCTCGTATCACTGCTTTATAAGCCTCCCACAAGGAACATGTTAAGTCGACTGTCCCATCATTCTCCTGGAAAATGTTGATCCGCCAATTCCCTGAATTGATGTATGAATGCCTTGTCCTTAAAGTACCATGAATCTATTCTAGGGGGCAGGGTGGTGCCTACCGAAGGGCCCAGTAGCTGCACCTCAACTGGGGAATGGTTCGATATGCCACGCGTTTTGTGTGCTGCGCTGCACTGCAGAACCATCCGCTTGTGTGCGGTGTGTAAGGATGTGATCTAATCGGGAATAACTACCATGCACTGCAGAAAAGTACGTGTACTGTCCTGTCATTGGGTTGTGCTCACACCACAAATCCAACAGCCCCATCGCTTTCACAAACGCCCGTAAGGCCTCCGGACCAACACTAGTGCGGGTCCCCAACTCCCGGTCTTTCTCCGAGTCCAAGGCAGCATTCATGTCACCCCCCATCACCAATGTACCCTGTGACATCTCCAATAGCAGGGCGCTGAGTGCCGGCAATGTAATGGCGTGAAGACCTGGCGGTACATAGGCTGAGCAGAGGTTTAATGTCTGGCCCTACAATGTGCCTGTTGACGCAGCGTATCTGCCCCGGTGGTCATGCCACACTCGATTTGGGATGAATGGGGTAAATGTCTTGGCCATTATGCCCACCCCTCTGGAGCCTGCGTGTAACCTGTGTGAGCAAGGAGAGTGTACCCATATCTGTCTAGTGCTTTGTAGTGATTGCCTTTCAAGTGTATCTCCTGTAGGAGAACTATGTCTGGGGTATGTCTCCAGAGATATTGTAAGACTACTGTACATTTAATTTTATTACCAAGGCCATTGACAGCCAATGTAATTACCTTCAAGATGGCTCCCATTTGGGGTTTCATTTAGTATGTCACGCTTGTTCCCTTAGTGTCAAGCAGGCATGGTGAGACATGTGTCATGTTTGTACTTTGGGAGGTGCGTTCCTATATGGTGTATGGAAAGAAGTTCTCCTACTCTCCAGTTCTCTACAAAGGCCTATCCCTGTATTTCTTTATCCTCTGAGCTCAACAAAGAGTGATACGTAACTTCAAAACAAAATTGAACATATTTACTGGGTTCCCAACAACATAACTCCCCCTTTCCTGCTACCCTGCTCAATGCAGTAAAAACCACCCACCACCCCAACCGGCAGAGGGCCTGTCACCCTGTTGCTAACATGAGTATTCTAGGGTGAGCCAGTGCCGCCAACAGGGTCCCTAGTCACACCTTGTATGTATTCCCCTGTGGCTATTTGTTTTACTGCTCATTCCCAATGTAACCGTCACCCCACTCCGCCTAGACTAATCGCACCTCATGTAATATTGCAGAGCATAAAAGGATACAGACGGTGTCCAATATTGATGTTAGTCTGGTTTCATGTGATCCGGGCCTTCAGTAGTCCATCTTGTCAGTTTATGGCCTTTGTTCTTCCTGTTTCGGCGTCCCGTTCACAGTTGAGTGTGCAGTGATCCCAATGCCCCATCTCCTCGTCGATCTTGGGCTTGTTCCTTCCGTAGATCTCGTGGAGACTGGCGTCCCACCACCCACCAACCCTCAAGCCACTTCCATGCCTCATCCAGCATAGCAAAGTGCCATGTTTTCCCACTCTGTCATGACTCACAGTCGCGCTCGAGTCGCGCCAGGTAAAGCACCATATACTTAAGTTCTTTAATATGCAGCTCTCGCTTCACTGTCTCGATGCTGCACGGTTATCACTGCACCAACAGTGTAAAATCTGAGAAAAAACATACCGTGGCATCTTTCTAGGGACCAGATGTATGACCCTTACATTTTGTGACTCGCTTATTGCGTCGCTTTGCAACTCGCAATTTGCGACTCACAAAATGCACTGTACAACAGTGTCACAGGCACTGTTAGCGATTCCCAATTGGGTGGCAAATTGCATGCCTCATCAATATTCATGAGGCAAGCGCAATTTGCAACCCCATTGGGAATGGCTAGCACTCCCAGGGATGGTGCCATGTCTGGGATTGCATTTTAAATAAAGCAGTTTTTCTTTTTAAATTGCAGGAAAATAGGATGCATTTAAAAAAGAAAAATGAAACTTTTCTGTTTCATTTTTTAAGGGCAGGCAATGGCCCCTGGGATCACTGCCTGCTCTTAAAAAATATTTTCTAACACACTCACAAAGGGGAAGGGGTCCCCTGGGGTCCCCTTCTCATTTGCGAGTGGTTTACCACCTACTTCAAGTAGGTGATAAACTGCGAGTGTTTTGCGGCCGCAAATACAGTCGCAAAACAATAGTACATGGCAGTGAGTCTCGCTATTAGGAAGGGACGCCCCTTCCTAATAGCTAGAGTCCCAAATGCTATTTTGTGAGTCACTGACTCGCAAAATAGCATTTGTACATGCCAATAACCTTTTTTGCGGTCACAAACGAGCCGATCTCCCGTTTGCGAGTGCACAAAAGGGTTGTACATCTGGCCCTATGAGAGCAAGCTGCTTGGAGGACAGCCTTCCTGGCCTGATATTTCTGGATTTGTGGTGATGAATGTTCGGGGCAGGGCACCAGGCCATGGCTTCAGATTGTGAAAAAATTAGACAGACGTTTTGGCCACAGGTGATTAACGATGAGGTCCTCCAGAAAGAGGTCAACATTGGGACCTTCTGCCCCTTCGGAGACCCCCGGCACCCTTATGTTGTTTCAATGTGCTCGCCGTTCCTGGTCCTCCAGTATTGCTGCTGTAATGGTATGATGTTTTGTGAGGGGTTACACCTGCTCCTCCAGCCGCTTGGGAGTAGTTAGCAACTGGGTGATATTAGCTTCGGCTGTGGTGACCTCAGAGATTATGCGGAAATCTGCTCTCAGGCGATGGCGTCAAATTTTGGTTCAATCGTCCCCTTTAATCAGCTATGGCTGCTATTATAGAGCTAAGCGAAGGCTCCATGCTTGCCATCTGAGCCCTTGCCCCGTATGATTCACTTTGTGACTGCTTAGAAACAGCGTAGTTATCCATTTTATTAGATTGGGCGGGCTCTGTTCCCTTAGGTTTTACCATAGCCACTCCAAATTCGGGGGGCCGGACACAGCTAGGCCCTATCTGCTTCACAGACTCCCCGGGGCCACTCCCCCATGGGCCACCTAGACAGTACAGCCGGTCCCTGTCTCACTGGCCACTTCAGGTGGGGGTGTTAGGGCAGCTCCAGGCCGCAATTAAAACTAGGCCGCCTGTCCCCAAGGGTGCGAGGAGACACCACTCTTCAATTCAGGGCCCCATTCATCAGTAGGATACATGGAAGCCGGGGTCCAGTAGGCAAAACAGTAAATGCTGGAGTCTCGCTGGCTCTGTCATCGAGCCGCAATTTGCACGCTCCTTCCGGCTCCGCAGCTGCTCACACTTTGAAGGCCCCCGTCTCACCACCTCTCGCCAGCATCCAGGGGTCCAGTCCTGCCCGGGCCCTCCTTACAGTCCTTCACAGCTCTGGGTGACTGCCTCAGCTGCTATCTCCTGCCCAGGCCTGCTGCTCAGTATCTGGTCCACCCCTACTCAGCGGCCGCAGGCCCCGGCCTCCTCCGGCCAGGCTCCAGGATATGCACTGGCTCCCGCCAAGTCTCACTTGCAACAGGAGCTATGGTGAATCAGGCACTGCCACAACCACAGGTCAGATAGCCCCAGAGGTGCTGTAGTTTCACTTTCAGGTGGGCGCTCGCCATCCCTCCGGTGGGCGCTCTCCGTCCCCCAGCCACTCATCACCATCGGCTGTAGTCCCGCTCCGTTCCCAAGCCCACTCGGTTTCAGGGCTTGCCTGGCTTCTCTTGGCAGACGAGGGAGAAACAATCAGGTATTTCTTTGCCCCAGGTATTTCTGCTTTCTCTAGTACATATTTCACATGAGCAGGAGTGGATGTTCATACGGATATTGGAGTTTAAAGAAGGAGGTAGCTCGGAGCTCCTCCAGTGGGTGGCCTTAGCTGTCAACGCCCCTGCTTCACTGATTTCTAAGATGTTTGGTACCAAACATCTTGTCTTAATAAATCCTCACTAATGCTAGTGGTGTATTTATTAATAAATTCACACAGGAGACCCTTTTAGAGGGTCCCCTGAAAACTTATCAAGCACTGGTGTGGTTCCTGACTTGTTTTTGCCAGCCTACCAATACCAGACATGTTTCTGACCTCATGGGGTGAAAGCCAGCGCTCTCAGAGGGCAGAGACAAAGCCTGCTCTAGTTCTGCACACCTCTTCCAGGACAGGATGGCCTTCCTGGGTGAGAAGCTTCAAAGGCGATGCCTCCTTTGAAATCCAACCCAGGAACCTCCAGTTAGTGAGGGTAGCCAAGCCCCCTTTCCTGCTCCACTTTTGGTGGAAGAAAGGTGGGAAAATTAGTTAGATTAGGAGGAGGGTCCCCACTAAGCCTACACCCCCCCTAGAGTGGGGCAGGCAATGTGAACCCATATCCTGAAATTCCACAATCTTGGGATGGTGGTAAACCATCCTATCAGGTCTAGGGTAGTGCTGCTTGCCACAGGAAGTGGTCACTAGAAGGTGTAGACACTCTAAGGTAGGTAGCTACCCGTCTCCCCTGGTAACACTCCTAAATTCAGTATTTAGTTGCCCCACCGAGACCTGAACATCAGATGCATTGGACAAAAGAAGGCCAGGACAAAGAAGACCTGCTGAATGAGAACTGAAGCCTTGCTGCAGAATAAAAATGTGCCAAACCCTGCCTGCTGCTTGAAGGTCCTGACATTCTTCCCCTGCTGTGTTGTCCTGAACCTGAAAGGACTCCAAGAACCCAGGAGCACCACCAGACTTCGAGAAATCACCAAGTAGCTCCCATGGAGTGAAGGTATGAATTCCCTGCATACTGCACACACCGATCCCGTAAAGACCTGTTTGTCGAATTGCTGCTCCCTGATGACATTGATGCAGCACTGAAGCAAGAGAAGGTACAACAGCTCCGGAGGGTGAGATCTGTCTCCCCACCAAGTTTGGAAATGCCAGGACCAACCGGAGCAGTTGCGTACCAATACCCAGGGTACAGGACTCCCAACGGTAAACACCAAGAAGAAAAGTCCCCTCCAGACTCCCAAAGCACCAGAAGCAAGCACCCATAAAGGGACACTGTGACACCTGAGACCCACTTCCTGAAAGCCCCAGCTGTCCAGAGATCTCCTCTCCAAGTTGCCTGCTCCTGAATGAGAGCAATGCAAGATGTACAACGCCCGGCTGACCGCTTTGCTCTGCACCTGGCTCCACCGGCCCCAGCACCGATCAACCAGTGCTGCTCCCATGGTCCCCAGGTCCTTGCAACCTCCTCCCTCTGAGGACACCCACCGGGCGTACTTGTAAGTCCCTCTGTGCAGTGCATTTTCAAGTGGCCCCCCTCATCTTTGCGCACCAGGTTCCAAGACCTCTGCACTCTGCTCCCTCCCGATCCAGGATGGTCCCAAACGTCTTCTGCTGGAACTTTGGACCTGGTCCCTACATCGATCTAAAATGAGAAGGTGAACTTCGTGAAAGCATTGACTGAATTTCTATGCATTTATCAGCTTTTTCCCCATTGTTTCCTCTGGTGCGTAATTGCGCATAGAAGTGATATATTTATCAAACTTTGCAAAACTGTATCTCCGAAAGTGCTTACTTTGGAACTGTGTTCTTTGTCTTAGAAATTATAATTATTTTTTGCAAATTGGTCTCTGATTTATTCTTGAGTATGTGTCTCATTTATTGCCTCTTTGAGGACAACAAATGCTTAGCACAAGTCTCTGATAAGCCTAAGTGTTTGCCCACACTACCACGAAAAGAGAGTTAGTATTATCTACTTATACCTCTGCATAACCTTGGAGGATTCCCCAGACTCTACATAGTGTACTTCGTTTTAGTACACTGTACAGAGAGCCAGTTTCCTACAGTTCCACTGGAGCAAACCCCTAGGTCCACTTCCAAGGATCTACGACTGGGGTGGTATCACTTAGCAGGACAGAATCACAAGCAGATGAGCCCAAGGGTTGGAACAGGTGGGCTCTAAGTCTTCTGTTTCCATGAGACTTAGGCAATTGAAGGCAAGCCAGCAAGCCCTTGGAGTCACTCTTGCTTCAAGTGATATAGGTCCAGTCCTTCTCACAGAGGCATAGAGAGAGCAGCAGGGCAACACAGCAAGGCAAGAGTTTAGCAAGCAGCAGTTCCAGCGGAGTGGTAGTCCTTGAGCAATACAGCAGATCCTCTTCTTCCTGGCAGAGTGGTCACAGGTCCAGAAGTGTTTTTGTTTGGTACTTACAGAGGTCCAGTACTTATACCCAGTGGTGCCTTTGAAGTGGGAGAGACTTCAAAGAAATCTTTGAAGTGCACAGAGGCTCTCCCTTCCTGCCCTGGCTCTAGAGACACTACAGAAGGGGGTAAACTATCCTTTGTGTGGGGACAGGACACAGCCCTTTCAGATGTAAGTGTCAGCTCAGCCCTTCCATCCTGCTCAGAATGGCCTATCTGCATGCAGATGACCACTCAAGCACACCTATCATTCATTTGTATGTGACTGTCTAGAGGGAATGCTGGAAGTCAGCTGTCACCCACCCCTGACGTGTATTCCAGAGAAAGGCTGAATTCACCAAATGGCTAAAGTGAGTGTCACCCGCGATAGAGGCATTAAAAAAAACAAAAATGTATATGGAGTGCTTTTCTTTATTTATTTATTTTCTAATTTGAGTTCAAGATAAACTGAAATATATTATGCAGGCTTTATACCATATAATATAAGAAAAGTCTGGTTCCAGGGTTTATACAGTCTACTCTTTTTTTTTCCCCCAGGGTCTTCAGACTTCCTGTCCACCAGTACACTCGGCAGAAAAGAAGAAGAAGAAGAAGCAGCAGCTCAGGTAGGAATCTATACTGTCTACTTTATTATTTGTGTTGTGGTTAGTAAGGGATACTCTTCTGCTCCTCTCTCTATTTTTCTTCTGGAGATGAAGGGTTATAGGAAAAATGTGAGGGGGGTTCAGTTTAGGGTTACCTTTCTATCTTTGTAAATAAAATAAACAACAAAACAAATATCTCCTCCTTAAGAAGCTGTCTGAGGCCCTTTTTCTCTCTCTAATCTCCTTTTCTTTGTCTCTCATTTTTTTTTTTAATAATTATATAACTGATCTCAAGACTCCAAGTCGTCTGTTTTAATAGTCACTCTTGGCCCGCTTTTAAATTTCCCAAGTGTGGCGTCTTACTTCATTCCTCTCCCCCTTTCCCTCTATCTAATCTCTGGCTCCTATTTGAGAGCCTTGCACGCACCTGATGAAGCCACGTCCCTCCAGGGATGTGGCGGGGTCTCCGGCATTCTAGGTAGACAGGAGACTCTGCTTTCTTCCCAGCATCTTCGCCGACTCCTCGGTGTGTAGTTGGGAATGATCCAGCACAATTCCAATATTTATCAGGGATCAATACTCAATACATCATAATACAATGGCCTATACACATTCAACCAGAATCCCTGATGCGCTGGGGTCAATTTATATGTACGATCAATTATTTTCCTTTCATAGGTTAAATTATGACATCACAACTAACTTTTAACATCAACTTTCCTTCTACTTGGTCGATGGACCATTTAGTTGAATAGTTGATGGGAATGATTAACTTCCAACTTACCAACCATTTAATTAAATGATCACAGACTCTCGGTGAAGTTAATACTGAATTTTTATCTCAAGAAATTAAAGATTATGCTCAACTGCATTTAGTTACAAAATACAAACACTGAATCTCACGTGAGGAGAAATTTTACATATGCAGCACAAATGAAATACAAACTCATCCAAACGTAGCAATGACTTTATGCAATGAAGGAGTAGATAGAGTAAGAGACAAAAGTTTCAGCAAAAATATATATGCGAAACATCATATACCTAACGGAGGGGATAGTTGAAGAGACAATATTTTCATCTAATAATACGTAACATTGACGGAGTGGATAGGTTGAGAGACAAAAGATTCAGGGACAAAAAAATACATCAATAAGAAATTCTGAGAACAAGTTAGACTAAATACAAACCTATTGGTCTGTACGAAAACCAACCACTCGGCCTAAGGGATGATGGGGGTTCCCTGAATTAGGATCAGGAAACAAAGGATAAGAAGAAAACAGATCGGGACAGGTCAGGAACAGCTAGGCCTCTCTGCAAACCGACGAACAGCGACGCATCTCCCCTCTTTCTCTCCTGCCAGCCTAAGCTTAAACCACACCCCTAAAGGCTCCCCAATTATACCCTTAAACTAACATGTCCGTCCCACAGATGTTGCAAACAATCTTAAATCTCGCAAAGGGATTGGTGGGCTTGGGAGGTGGCGTTGTCACACCACTGTGACTTCACCTACTTCTTTGTTCACTATTCATTCCCAGGGTATGGTTCTCAGCTTGTTCTCACTTTATTACATGTGATACAAAATTTAACAACTTTCATTCATTCTTTAACATCATCCGCAGTCTGTGTCTCCGGTCCCACGCTTGGGCACTTGTTTTGGCAGTCGTTCGACACTCTGGCCTCACCCTTCTCATGTCATCTGCAGTGCACTGCGCGTCTGTCTTGCTTCTGAAAGAGCGAACTCACTCCTCGTGCTTTCCCCCTCCCACTTTAGCCAAGTTTAGAAAGATGGCTGCTTCATCTAGCACACTAAAATAAACGAAAATGAACATTTATTAATTATATGATAATGAAACCTTCACTGTTTACCACCCACCTTGCATTATTCCCCATTAATGTTACCTAGCATAAGCTTTGTGCCAAATTAGTATTATTTATTAGTTCAAAACAGCATGCAACATGCAAATTACTGAAGCATATGCAGCCTATTTATACAACGCTTCTCGTTTTTCCCAAATCACAATGTTATTACAATATTATTTTGTTTACGTGTTAGTTCAGACATGCGCAAAGCAATTTCCCTTGTGTTCGTGTTGGGTGTACATTAGTTTTTTCAACCACTACTTACTGTTAGTACGTATTATGGGGGTATCAATTCCGAGCAGGTTTCATTTTTGTGAAACCCTGCCCCATCAGGAACGTCCCACTTCTTTTGGAGATGCCACAACAAAGGCCTCCGTGTCGGGTCCTTCCTTACAGGACTTCTCTCTACCCGTATCGCCGTCCTCCGCCTTTTCTTCCTCTTTCTCCCCGCTTGGTGACGTGCACCGCCCTTTTACTTCTGGGGTCCGTGAAAGTCCCTGGCCCCTCCTCTCTGTTGGACTTCCAGGTTGACTGAGCATTGGGGAGACGACTTGTGGTTGTGGTGTTTCAGCGTCTTCCGGCAAGTGACAGTGAGTAAATGCCAACTTTTTAAAAGTTGCATTTGCTAAACTGGAATTAAAAATCTAACTTCACCATAAGTTGTCATTTAAATTGTGAGTTCATTGAACCTAAACCTAAAAAGTCTATCTCTTCATAATTAGTAGTTACACTTAAAATATGTAATAAGGTAATCTCAATGTTATACTAAGGGAGAGGTAGTTCTTGATGTAGTGAAAAATAAAATTGGTAGTTTTTCACTACCAAGACATTTAGGGGCCAGATGTACAACCGTTTTTGCATGCGCAAACGGGTTTGCGAACACGTTTGTGCATGCAAAAACAGCATGGGCCATGTACAAAGCCTATTTAGCGAGTCGCAATTTATTTGCGACTAGCTAAATAGGTTTTGAGACCCGCTATTAGGAAGGGGCATTCCCTTCCTAATAGCGAGCGCAAGCCCATGTATGAATGTTTTGCGACTGCAATTGCGGTCGCAAAACACTCGCAAATTACCACCCTCTTCATGAGGGTGGTAATGCACTCGCAAAAGGTAAGGGGTCCCTTTGCAAATGCAGGGGAAAATATTTTTTAAGGGCAGGCAGTGGTCCCAGGGACACTACCTGCCCTTAAAAAATGAAACGAAACTGTTTAAATATATTTTTTTTAAATGCATCCCTTTTTCGTTTAAGGAAAATGGACTGCATTTTTAAAAAAAAGCTGCTTTATTAAAAAGCAGTCCCAGACATGGTGGTCTGCTGAGCCCAGTAGGCCACCATCCCTGGGAGGGCTGGCATTCCCAATGGGCTCGCAAATTGCGAGAGGCTCATTAATATTAATGAGCCTCGCAATTTGCGACCCCATTGGGAATCGCAAAGCAGTGTAATAACACTGTTGTACATTTCATTTAGCTCCTCACAATTTGCGACTCGCAATGAGTCGCAAATTGCGAGGCGCTAAATGAAAGGGTCGTACATCTGGCCCTAAAAGTTTATAGGTACATGTTCTGCCTTTTAAATACACTGCACCCAGCCCTGCAGGTTGTACAGGGTATACCTTAGGGTTGACTTATATCTATGAAAAGGGAAGGTTTAGGTCAGTCAAGAGGGTTTACTTGCCAAGTCGACATGGCACTGTGAAACTGATCACACATGCTCTGGAGTGACAGGCATTTGACATGGTTATGGGGGTACTTATGTGGATGGCACAATCAGTGCTGCAGGCTCACTAGTAGCGTTTAATTTACAGCCCCCTGGGCATATGTAGTGCACTTTACTAGGGACTTAAGTAAATTAAATTTGCCAATTGGGGATAAGCCAACATTAACATGTTAAGGGAAGAGAGCACAAGCACTTTAGCGCTGGTCAGCAATCGTAAAGTGTCCTAAAACCAGCAAAAACTATGTCAGAAAAATGAAGGGAGACAGGCAAACTTTTGTGGGAAGACCACCGTAAGGCTGTTGGGTCTAACAGGTGGAAAATGTTAAATTAGCAAAGTCCTTGTCACAGGTAGTGGCAACCGAACTGCAGTCAATGGTGGCAGAAGGTAGGACTGTGGGCCCCATCTCGGACTAGCCCATGGGTTCTCAAGAAAAAGGGAGGGGGGATTCAGGATGGTTCATCATTTGGCTTGGCCTGGAGGAGGTCAGCGAATTATTTCATTGCAACGGAGGACACTAAGGTGGTGTATGCTTCGGTGGATGATCAGTGTTAGTGGTGTGGCAGTGTGGGCAAGGGTTCGGAGTTAGCAAAATGTGACATCAAATCTGTTTTTCCGGCAGATTTCCCTTTGTTGGGCATGTAATTTGACGGGGTGATGTATGTGGATGTATACCATAGCCTGTGCCATATCGTGCACATTGTTCGAGGCATTTTGCACTTTCTTTCAGTGGGTGTTTTCAAAGAGAAGTTCCCACAGAGAGGTGTCTCATTATTTGGAGGATTTCTTGGTTGTTGGCAGGAGGAACTAAGGTGAGTGTCTAAGAGCGTGGCAGCAGTTTGAAGATTTGGCAGGGGGGTAGGTGTCCCTTTAGCCCCAGAGTAAACTGAGGGTCCAAGTGTGGTATTGACATTTCTGGACATTGAAATGGATGCGCTGAAGTTGGTGGAGCTGTTGCCTTTCAACGAGGTACGGGAGATATGGCCATTTTTTAATGAGGTGACTGGCTCGAGGCGGTTGGAGTTGTGCAACATACAGAAGCTGTTAGGTTTCTTGAACTTTGAATACAAAGGGGTGAGAGGTGGTAGGACGTTCTGCAGAAGACTGGGCCTAGCTATGTCCTGGGCGGTTTAGCCTCACCACAGGGTGAGAATTTAATTGACAGTGGGAGCCAATCTGTGCATTTGGAGGACATTTTTGGAGGATTTCAATGGAGTGTCTATGTTGTTTCGATGATGACACGGTTTGGCATGTGCAAATCTTTCCGGATGCAGCAGGAGCTCAAGGGTTTGGCTTTTTCTGTGGAGGGAGATGGTTTGCTGAGAAATGGCCTGAGCATTGGTTAAGATAGGGGAGGTGCATTGTCTTTCTGGAATTTTTTTAGTTTGTGGTAGTACTGTTGGTGTGGGCAGAGAGCTGGCCATCAGAACAGTGAAGTTAACTGTAGACAATATGACCATTGTGGAGTTGGTGAACAAGCAGAGGGTCTGTGACCTCAGGGTGCTGAGATTGTTGCAACAGTTCATGTTGAGATATTTGCAGCTGAAAATCATTTTCAGGGTATAACATGTGCCATGGGGTAAACAATGATGTAGCGGACTCCTAAGTTCATTCACTGTGGCAAGGCTAATAGTGGTTGTTGCCAGGAGCAGAAGACAGGACGATGCAGCTGCCACATGGCATCTGGGCGTGGGGAGAGTGAGAGTGATTGGCCTGATGGAGAGGTCGTTAGCAAACTCAACAAGTTATCAGCTGGCATTGAGGGAGTTTAAGATTGTTGACTGAAAGTCATGGGAGACGATGCTTCAGGAGCCCCGAAGAAGAGAAGGTAGAGTTACAAGTTTTGCTCTGTATTTAATTGACAAAGGTTTATCTCCAGCCAGCATAGCTGGAAAGTTGGCAGGTCTTTCTTTCTTTTTATGGCAAGCTGTACTGGGGCGTTGACCCGGTGCAAGGCCAGATTCTGAGGAAGATTTTGAAGAGGTGGGGGGAGGAACTGGGCGGGGATATGAGTTTGAGGGAGGCCTTAATGTTTGAGTGTTGCAATGCTTTCTGAAAGTGTTGCTGGTTTATTTTTAGGATCATTTTGAGGTAGCTATTTTCTGGCTATTCATGCTGTGGATGTTCTTGGTGCATTTAGAGTTTCAGAGTTGTTGAGGTTGGCGCAGAAGTCAGGTGTATTATATGGTGAAGTATGTCTAGCACAGGGGAAGTTGAGGATCTGGTTATGGAGTTTGAAGATGGATCAGGCAGGCAAAGGCAGATGGGTCTGGCTAATGGAAGGCGGGAGACGGGAAGAGTGCCCAGTGAGGGAATGAGGAAAGTTTTTGATGTGGCCGGGGTGCAGACAGGAAGAAATACTTTGCCACGAAGTGGGGAAGAGGATTACACTTTTCCATTAGCTGGCAGTGTTCCATATGGCTTTGCAAAGGTTGGCATGGATCTGGGCAGGAATGGGATGTATTCTTTTATGATTGGTGCAGCCATGGCTGCAGCACAGGTGGGCTGGGATTGGGCCAGATTCAGAGGATAGGCCACTGGAAATCCAGATGCTGTGAGTGCTATGTGAGGAAGTAGAAGTTTTTTTCTAGTATAGGGTGCTTGGAAGAAGGCCTGGCGAAAACATATTAATGCCTTGTAGCGTCCATGGACCGTAGGGTGTGTGAGCAGTCCATGGATGAGTAAGTTAGAGACATGGATAGTGCATTAAGCAGCTAGGTACACAAACCAACAGATCTATGGACGGAGTCTTGGAATATCCAGTAGCAGATATGAGGTGATATGGTGGGGTAGTAGCAGGATGAGGTGGGGCATCCTTTTGCCAATTCTGGCATCTCTTGTTCCTCAGAGGGTTTGCCTGGACATGCTACTAATTCATTTGGGGGAAAATAATCTGGTAAAACTGACTGGGTTGAAACTTCTGCAGCACATGAAGGAGGATTTAGCTTATTAAGGAAATGCTTGAAGGGACATGTCTTATTTAGACAGAGTTTGTACCTTGGAGACAGTGGAGAGGAACTGTGAAACATTTGGCTATTGACAAAGCCAGGAGGAAGCTTAACAGGGCTATGAGGGTTTTCTGCATGGCCTTGGACATCAAGGTAATATCACACAGTGGTATTAAGGAGGAGGAACGGTTTTAGTTTCGAAGTGATGGGGTGCACTTATTTAAATTTGGAAATGCATACTACATGATGGAACCGCAGGATATGGTGGGGAAACTTTGGAATGAAAAAATATGATGCAGAAGAGTCTACGAGTAAGATGGTGCATAGCAGGCTGTTGTGTGGGGGCAGGAAACGCCCTATGGGGTTTTTCCTGGGTGGCGGTAGTGAGGGGAACAGAGTGTCAGATGCAGACGTATCTACAACTTAGAGGGAGGAGGGGAGCGCAGGAGAGGCAAAAACGGTGTGTGGGTCTTTGGAACAGGTCAAGGAGTCTGCATTGGAAGATCTTGGTAGGGTAAGTGAGAGAGAGACTGGGGGAATGGAAGGAGTACTGTGAATGACAGGCGAAAGAATGAGGTTGGGTTATGGAGACTTTGGGGTGTGAAACGTTGACACACATTGAAAACTGGTTGGGGAAAAAAGGAGTTGTTGTCAGGATTTTGATGTACTGATGAAGTTGTGGGAAATGACTTTAAAAATAACATTTCAACTTGTAAATCATATTAGAATTGCACCTTAGAAAGTGTTTAAGCTGCTGAAGAAATGTTATCACATAGAAAATGACACAGAGGGAATTGTGCTTGCTTTATAACGTGAAAGAATCATTTTCAAATGTATTATTATGTTTAATAATTTATCAAATAATCACTTGTAGGGAAAATGTGCTTGCTTAGATGTCTATGAAATAATGTTAAGGAATTTTCTTTTTTTACTAGGCTATCATTCTGAAGTGTGCCCCTTTAGGCCTAAAAACATTTAATTTCGGCTCTTGCCCCTAGCTTAATAGACGTTTATTTAGAACATTTTGCCTAGCACTGGCATCCTGTTAAGAATGTGCTGACTTCAAGCTTATGTTTCCTTACCTTCATCATGCCACATTAGCTCATTTAAACTGAGCAATGAACCTTGCTGTGACTATTGCAATAAATAATGATTTAGATATCTTTTATGTGTGCTTCACCAGAACATTATTGCTAGTTTTGTCTCAGAATATCCTACTCGCCTTTGTATTTACAATGGACATAGAGCCCATCTTTTAGCTTGGATCAGAAGGTTCTCATGAGAAATTCCCTCCATGTTACAATATATGGAAATTGTTTACTACATACCAGCGTGGATGTTTACCATAGGAATTCAGAGAAGAAGCATTGGAAGTTGAAGACACCATTGGATGAGTAGTTTCCATTGGAGGAGAACTATTGAAAAATACTAAGTTTTGTTAACTTATTGTGTGATTTTATATTAATGAGTGTTCCTAGCTAGTTAATAATCGTCCTTGAGACTTTTCTTAGGACTCACTTGAGACTCGAGACTCAAATCTTTTTCCACTGAGACTCGCTTGGAGGAGACCCCTTATGTCTCTACAGAGAGTCACTTTGTATCCTAGCCCTTTGTTACCAACAGCTACTGCTTGAAGGTGACTTTATTCTTTACCTTATCCAAATTATTTTCTAATCAATACTACTGCACTGATCATTCCCTTCTTTACTGATATTTTGATGGTTGCTACTGCAATTGTAGGAAACCTGGTTGAGTTTCCAGGACGACTGTTTATGGGAAGTTCTATTTTATTCTTTTCCGTAAAGGAACTCTTCATGGGTTCCATTTAGGGTAGATTAGGCTCTTAGCTAGTTTACTGACAAATTTCCTTTATGGAGCACTCTGTATTGATTTATGCTGTCACTAATCAATCTTTTATGTAATATTTCTGTAAACTGAACTAATCTGAATAAATAAGACAAAAACCATACTAATCCTTTAAGATAAATAAAGGTTTTGAAAACTCTATCAACCTCTCATCATTGACTGAACATTAAGAATCTGACAGTTGATGATTTATGCATGACTTGTATTCTGGTTCCAGCTCCATTCAGAAATGGTGGCAAAGGTCCATTGACCAGAAAGGAAGCCCTCAGGATTCCCAAAGGACGAAACTTGTAAGTTGGGGTGTTAGGTCTTAATGACCCTTTGGAAACCCTCCTAGGATTTCCCTCAAAGTTGACTTTATGTTAAAGTTGTATTGAAGTTAAAAAAGAGTACTGCAAACCTGTCCTAAGAAAGTGGCCTTTTATGCTTCATGATTGGTATGGTGGGTGACTATTCCACGAAGTACTTGTGCTGTTTTAGGAGAGTTCGGAAACAGGAATTGGCAGCCACTGACTGCCCTGTGTTTGAGTCTGGGGGCCGTATCATGAAGGGATGTGCTGCCACACCTCTTTTGTGTTTGAGGTGCCTAAAGCTCAGAAATTTTCAGAGCTAATGCATGAACTGTAGGCAACACAGGTTCACAACCTGAGGCAGCCAATCCCTGCTCTCTGTTCGATATGTGCTGTCTGCATTTCATGCATTTATTTGGGGAAACTACCAATTAAACTTATTACCTTTAGAAACTGGAAGCGCATAAAAAGAGGCACTCAGCTCTGCACTGAGCAGGCGCAGCTCTTCTTGCAGCTCATGTACTAACTCAGAGATTTTTAGAGATAATATGTGGAGTGAAGACGGGGGAAAATGCACACACTCCTTCTGCATTGGTGCAGTGCAGAGAAGATCATGATACAAGCCTGTTACGAGTCCACTTACAGAAATGATGTGTAAGGGAATTTTTAGCATTTATATGTATGCGATTAGCATCCCATTTCTGCTGCTGCTCATCGGTACGGTTAAACTGTGATTGTGCATATTAATCTGGCATTTAAGTTGTGTGATTGCCAAGTCTGTAATATGTTATTACAGCATTTCATGAAATAGCAAAAATGCTTTACAAGTGCAGTAATTCATATTACCCACTCTATATGAGGGTCATAATGTGATTTAGAAAAAATTTGCCCAACCATTTTTTACAATGTACTTAGTATTGCAAGCAAAATACGATCTTCATATTATCACAATAGTGTTCCTCGGCAATGTAATTTTATTGCATACAATTTGAAAGAAATAGGCTTAGTTGAGATGCGCAGTAAATATGGCCCGTGCATTATATGTTGAGCTCAGCTCAGGACAATTTAGTGCAGACTCATAAACATGAATGAAAGAGCACAGAGGAGACGTGGACAATGCATATGTGTGGAAGCTCTGCACAGTGTTCATTTCTGCGATTCACAAAGGTAAAAAAATCCCTAACATGTTTGGAAAAGTGTGTGTTACATATTGTGAATCTTCTGCTGCAAGGATGAATGTGCAGTCATATATCCACAATGGGCAATGAGGCTCTGGTGGGTAGGTTACCAACAATGAAGACATATTCGTAGGAAGGATATAGTTCACAAGAGAAGGCAATGGAAACCAGAGATATCATCCACAAATGAGTAAATCAGCGAGGACTGCTGATTAACAATCCTGGAGAAATGCCCCATCTCAATGCCAACCAGATGTACGGTACATAATTCCAGTTGTGATCAAAGTCCCATATGTCACTGATCTCTGTTGGTGGAAATGTCAAGTTAGCAGGACAAACAGGCATTATATACAAAATATGCTGCATGCAAGAGTGGCACACTGCACAATGACAATGCCAGCATGCTTTGAAACCTGTTTGTGACTTGAAAGCAACTTTGATATAAACATCTATGCTCATCCCATCAGAGTAAAAATCCACATGAATGGCAGCTGAACCAATTGCCCTCAGCTAAAAACACTTTACAAAGCTCCAAACTAGCAAAGGTGGAAAAAACAAAAGAGTCTTGACTTTTCTCAGATACTAGTGTCAAACATAATCACTGTGGCTCACTTCATGAGATGGAGAAAGAAAAAAAAAAGAAAGAAAGGTTAGTACAGACAGAAGTTCACTTCACTCGACGAAATGATCACAAGAAGATAATGGAGAGATATTGCTTCCCACCACATGGGAGGGTGAGATCATATCACCAGCAGTCCATCTAAATGCATCTCTCCCTTGATAAAGTTTGCACATCCTGTCCAGGGAGTAATTTCAGATGTACAGTCGATCAGTTGACATCTTGCAGGTTACCCAATGTTCATATGTATGATAGGCCATACAATGGCTCAGAGTCCTCTATCAAAGTATGTCACAACTCTGCATGGCAAAGTTAGGGCATGACAAGGAATGTTTTGCAGAGCGCCACGCTGTGCACAAAAAGTATTTATTTCGTTAACTTGATTGCATGTCCTTCACTTCAGGAGTTGTAATTCCTATTGGATCAAGTCTATCCTTTACCTTCTCAAGATTAATACATTGACTACCATAAAAGAGAGTAACACCTGCTTTTTTACCTGCCATTGTAATCAGTGGTGCTGGAACAATTTTCGGGGGTGCTGCCTTCAGTGTAAGATCACAGAACACATAAGCCTGGGAGGAGTTTGCGTAGCGGCGCTACGCGGAATTCTGCGAAGTTGTAAAAAAAACTCTGCGAGCTACACGGAGTTCCATGAGCGTGCGGAGTTGCTTGCTCTGCCTGTTTGCGATGCGTTTTTGATGTTCTGGAACACGTATTGCGTGTTCGGGAACGCGTATTGTGTGCTCGGGGGAAATATCGCGCAAACTTCACCATGCGGTCGCCCATGGGTGCGGCCATCTTGATTTTCATGTTTGCTATGGTTCTGGGCCTGTTTTTCTATCCTCCCTATATCTTTTCAATCCTTTGTTTCTAAAACCTTTTTTCTGATCTTTTTTTTTTTATCCATCCCTCTCTATTCCTGAGTGTATATTTTGTTTTTTTTTCTACTTTTTGTGTGTTTTTTAGTGCTTTTTTGACTGTTTTTCTATTATTTGCTTTTTATTTTTTTACTTAGTTTCTTTACTTCTTACGTTTTCTTTTCTGCCCCCCCGGCCCCCCAGAACCATGGCGAAGACGACTAAGCAGGGGAAGAGGAGGAGTGAGAGCCGCGGCACCCTTCCTTGTGGAAGGCGTCGCCCGCAAGAGGTGAAGGCCCGGGCCTTATTTTCTGAGGTGGAGGTGGCTGCACTACTTTTTTTGTGCAGCACCATCTCCCCTTAACCCTGGCAGCAGGCGGCAGGCCTGGGTCCAGGCACGGGCACCGGGAGCATCACCGGCGGTGGGCGAGGGTGCGCCGGGCAGTGTTTTGCTGCTCTGGGTTCCGGCGCACCCATAACCAACTGACGAACCAGTAGACCGGGAGCAGGACCTGTTGGACCAGCTAGGTGTTGAGGTCCCGGGGCTTGGTGAGTAGCTAATTATATTACTATTGTGTTCTGTTCTGTGTTATTGTGAATATTATTTTTTTCCCAAATAGCAAGAATACTGCTACTGCTTACATGCAGGAAAGTTACTTTTAAAAATCTTATATTATGTGATTGTTATTCTTCTAGACAGGTGCTCAGCGCTACTAATCGTACTTGTTTGCAATTTTGCGCTCGCTTGGGCTGGTTATGTAAGAGAGGTTAGAAAACTTAAGACTAGAAAGACTCCTTTCCTTTGTCCTGTCAGGCTGTCCTGTCACAAAGATAGTGGTAGTTAGTTAGTTAGTTAGTTACTTAGTATTATTTGGTAATTTAGCAGCCTGCTTGACGCGTCCTCTCACGTGACTTCAGTCCTTGTAGAACCTTTTGTAGTTCATATAGTGAGTGAATAGCAACCAACCAATTTGGTATATGCAATATGCATGCGTCCATCTATGCATTTAAGAAGACTAAATGCAGACTTAGTGAATTGGCCCGTCAAACGGGGTTGAGAGATGATTGCGAAACAGATCGGAACTTAGAAGCAAATATCATTTTTTTGCAATTCATTCCAAAGTCTTTGGAATAGGCAGGTTAGGTAGGTAGGAATCAGAATGGAACTGTGGAATAATAAAGATAGGATGGTCTACTACTAGTCGATCTGATTTAGTATAGGTCAATAATATTGCAATTGCCATTTCCTGTCTAAAAATCTTTTTGGAGCGATTATTTAATATTTATTTATTTAACACCAATCATTTTTGGTCTCTTTAATTATGTCTTACATGATCAGCATCCAGGGGAAAGAATAAGACTGGGTCTGCTGAGGCGGGTGTGGGAGCCAGAGGGGCCTCCCAGGGGCAGGAAGCGGCCTAAGATGCAGATGGCTCTGCTGGCCCTAGTAAGTCCTACTTTTGTTAATATTAATATATATTTTCCCTAACTTTTACCGCTCTATTATTTCTGTTTCCTAATTTTATTTTTTCCCAAATCCTCTTCAATATATGTTTCTAAATTCTTGTTATTGCTCCATTACCTACTAACATTGTTATTTATATTTCTAGTATCTGTTTTTTTTTTACGTCAAATCAACTGCCTTTGACTCTGTATCAGTCTGTCTGTAGCTTGCTTTCTTCTGGTTTTCCACTCAGCTGTCCCTCTCCCATTATATATTTTGTGGATTGCCTGGTGGTGGTACTGGAAGACTCAGAGAACCCATTGGTCCTACTACTAGTACTAGTAGAAGTAAGGACTCCTTACTACTACTAGTACTAGTAGTACTAATCTGCTGTGCAGATTGCATGCCCAAGTAAAGTATTCTTCGCATATTTGTTGAGATGAGAAGGCTTTCTTTTACTGTCTCATGCTCAATCAGTAAATGATGGTCCCTCACGTTGGACACCCCAAAATGGTGTATTTTCCTTTTTCTCGTCTAGGCCTTGTACATTTTTTATTAGCAGCAGTTGATGGTGAACACTGAACAACGGATTACCATGCACCATGGCTGGAAGGAAGTATGAGGAGGACGGCACCATTATTTTCCAACCAAGAGAGACCTCATGTCCGATTATCCGCCCAGTTGGCCACTCTTTTTCTTCTTTTTCAAAAAATCAGATGCACCAATAGCTCTAGCCACTGAGTCCAGTCCTTTGGGTTGTCCTCTTCCTGAGAGGCTTTTCAAAAATTGCCACGGACAAAATGCCCAACCAGATATTTTGTTATTTTTGATAGGAATTACTGGCTACTCTACTCTAGTACCCGAATTGTAGTGATGTTTGTGGTGTATGTATTGTATTTTCAATCTTGCTAATGAAAAAAATAAATCAGGGAGGTGTATATGGCACCTAAAAAATGTGAAATGTTTTTTCCAGGCGTACCGCCCACCAGTGCCAAGGCCAGTGGTGAAGGCACCGCCACTCTGGAGGGAGCGGATGCTGCACCTGCAGGGGGTGAGCCAGCAGCAGTGGCGGGCGGTGGTAAGTCATATTCCTTACTTATTGACAATGATGAATACACTCGCTGCAAGGGTGTACAGTACACTGTACTGCTGCTGAGACTAAGTTGTTGTGAACAGTTGAAGAAGACACCCTTTACTTAACATTAGCATTAGCAGGAGTTGAGTAACTAATTGCCTCTTGTATTCTATCTTCAACTCAGCAGAGAAAGTTTTATGGCGAAGACAAAGTGTCACACGACATGTAATATATGACTGGCAGAGAAGGATGCGTGGGTGAAGGAAGAGGTCCCGGGATGCATATAGGTGGCTGATAGGATGCATGGGTGGTTGAAGGATTGGTGAAAGGTGAAAGAAAGGATGCCTGCCTGGGTGGGTGAAACTGTATGGGTGAAAGGAATCCTCCAAGGGGTTTGATGGGTCAAACTCTAAGGGATGCAAGAACACATGGGTGGTGGTTAAATGACAAATGTATGTTGTTGGTGAAAGGTTTGTTGAGATTGAGAATGATGGCCATGTTTGGATGGATGGATGCCTGGATGGTATCATAGGTGAAGAGTCAGACTGGATGAAGAGAATGTAAAAGAAAATTAAACTGTCCCAGAGTAGCAAAGCCAAGGGTGAAGAATAAAATAATGCTAGAAGAGCAATGCAATGATGAATGGAAAAACCCTGGGAAGAATAAACAAGGACTGTTTTTTTTCAAGGTTTTTGATTCAAAGGTTTGAGGTTGCATTTCAGAATACTCCCTTGACTCACAGTAGTTTGCAAGCACAACATATATATTGTGTATGTATCCACCCATCATCAATCACCTCCCTCCGACTCCGAGGCCCACTCCCGCTCCCTACCCATGTCATTTCGACTGTGTCAGCCATGGGTGGCCTATCGGCTGCATGGTTAACTTACAATCAAACAATAGTAGTACGTCATGTCATTATCATCACGCGATGTTGTGCCGCATATCATCATCATTCATATTAGTAAGCATATCATATGCCTTGTTGTAGTAGTCAGAGTGAAAATGAAATTGAGCATTTGCCATTGATTTAACAGAGTATGGGCGTAATGGAAAAATTGATAATTGTGTAGTACAGCTGCCCCACCTGCAGACAGTAGTACGGTAACGTGGGTCTGCGACACGAGTATGTCTGTCTAGGGCGCAAGCTGACTGAGCTGGCATGCCTACAAGATTAATTTACGCTAAACAAGAGAGAGAAGAAAAATACTTGTCATCTCCATAGTGCCTAATGCCTGAAAGGCTAACCATCATCCCATCCAAATCTTAGGGGCCGAGGAAGTGAGGATACCACAAATATTATGTACTGCTAGTGCTAGTGTGCCACTATAATTTTATGTGTGTAATTTTGTGTTACTGTTTTGCTAAGAGTATTGGTTACAATTGTCTTTTTTCTTTCTTGATAGAGCTACTCCTTCCCAACCCGCCACCAGGCAGGAGTTAGCAGCGAGGACATGGCAACGGAAGCTGGAGGCCATCCGAGCCGAATAGCACAGGCTGGTTGTCCAGGAGGAGGAGGAGGCGGCAGCTGCAGGTTCCTCCAAATCCCCGGGCCCCAGCCACTCCCCCCATGCCTCCGATGGTACAGCGCTGTGTTCTGGCAGCCGCTCGCCGCAACTCATCCTCGTCAACCACTGCTACCCACCTCTGTTGTTCCTGCAGGAACATTCGGTGCTGCATGCTCCTCTGGATGGCGTGCCTAGAGGCCAGGCTAGAGGAGGTCCTGGAGCACACTAGCCGGCACACCCGCCGCTAGACCTCAGTCTTCTTGACCCTTGTCCCTTTTTTAATCATTTTTTGGTGGGTGGGATGTGTTTGGGAGAGGGTGGGTATGTTGGGAGTTGAGGAAAATTTGGATGTTGTTCTTTTTTTATGGACACTTGGACATGGACATTTACTGGACATTGGTTAGGGAGAAGGGTGGGTCAGGTCTTGTGGGTTTCTTCTAGTTTATTTGTTAGGGTAATACATTATTTATAGTTTTACAATACATATGATGTAAATCTTTTCTGGGGGGTTACTCTTTTACTTCGCCTTGTTTCTTCCTTTGCTGCAGGGCTGCAGCCAGTTTTTGAAATCTGTGATAGTGTAACACACCAACAGATAGAGATGCAGTACCCTCACTTGTCCTACTACTGTCAGTCTCTACTCCTAGTCTATGAAGTCTGCAACTAAAATCCCTATCAACTCGGAAGGGCTTGGATGTGTGAATTAATTAATTTCCACAGTATATACATTATTGCCTCCCCACTTCTTCTCTTACCTGTGATTGATGTTTAGGCGAAGAGATGGCTGCATGGTGATGGTTTGGTTTCCCAAGGTGCCATGGTGGTGGTGGTAAATGCAAAAACAACAATTGATGGACAGAATGCAGAACAATGTCATACATTCACCCCAGTACAGAGATCTGGGAATAAAATCCATCGTTTTTTTGCTCACCATGCCATTCCAGTTTGGACCCAGCCATATGCAAATCAGTCTTGACCCTGTGCCTCATGGGAATAGTCCAGCCCGAACTGCCAAGCCAGGTCCTCCCTGGACTGGAAACAAGCATCCTAGGACCGGTTTCGGGGTTTCACCCCTCTTCAGCCAGGATAGCTTGATTCCAGTGGCATGGAGAGCACGGGACCCACGTCTGGGCATACCCGTCCCACTCGGGGTGACAAATGCAAAAACAACAATTGATGGACAGAATGCAGAACAATGTCATACATTCACCCCAGTACAGAGATCTGGGCCTAAATCCATCGTTTTTTGCTCACAATGCCATTCCAGTTTGGACCCAGCCATATGCAAATCAGTCTTGACCCTGTGCCTCATGGGAACAGTCCAGCCCGAACTGCCAAGCCAGGTCCTCCCTGGACTGGAAACAAGCAGTAGTAGACAGTAGCATTTGCAAAAAAAGAAAATGAGACTGTCAGTCACCTGAGGGAGACCAGGGAATGAGTAGGAGAAGTACAGTACACAAGAAGAAGACTGCCAGACAAGAAACCATGATGATGATAAGCAATGCTAACGCAAAATAAAACATAATGGTGGCAGGGATAGCCTAGTACAAGTTACAAACTGAAGTTGACTCTACCGATGAAGTGGACAAGCGTAACTTTTAGTGCTGGACGGATGATGAATCAATGGCAGCAATTAATTATGATGGATTATGTTCCTCTGGAAAAAAAATTGAATATTGAATACTGTGCATGGGTGGGCAATCTAATCTATATGTTGCCAGTGTGGGCCACACATATATGTATGTTTGGACTTTGGTGAATCATATATACACGGCCGTCCAAAGCCGTAGAGAACTACACCACCGTTAATAATATACAGGGCCGTAGGGCTTGAACGAATGAAAGCCTAAGTCATGGAACAGCAGTTTTGTCAAATATAACAGTGTCATTATGATCCCTGTGGCCCACTGGAGGGCAAGACTAATGGACTAAAAACTGTTTATCTTGCAGAACCTACTAAGGAACATAAATGGATTCCGAGCATACTACAAATCCCAGAAGGCGATGGTGAAAATATGTACCTGTGCAGCCCACTGAGGGCAGGAATGAAGTAGTTATAAGCATGCTGGGTAATATCTGCAGATTAACAGCCACGCCTATGAATAAGGAGCGGGGGGCTCCGAAACTGGTCAGGCGGCAGAATGTCAGGAGGATTAATGCCGGTTCCCCATGAATAAAGAGATCGGAGGCATCACGATTGCTGTTGAGTGCGTTCTCGTTCCTGTTTGGACTTTGGTAAATCATATATACACAGCCATCCAAAGCCGTGGAGAACTGCACCACTGTTAATAATATACAGGGCCGTAGGGCCTGAACGAATGAAAGCCTGAGTTATGGAACAGCAGTTTTGTCAAATATAACCGTGTCATTATGATCCCTGTGGCCCACTGGAGGGCAAGACTAATGGACTAAAAACTGTTTATCTTGCAGAACCTACTAAGGAAGATAAATGGATTCCCAGCATACTACAAATCCCAGAAGGCGATGGTGAAAATACGTACCTGTGCAGCCCACTGAGGGCAGGAATGAAGTAGTTATAAGCATGCTGGGAAATATCTGCAGATTAACAGCCACGCCTATGGATAAGGAGCGGGGCTCCAACACCGGTCAGGCGGCAGAATATCAGGAGGATTAATGCCGGTTCCCCATGAATAAAGAGATCGGAGGAATCACGATTGCTGTTGAGTGCGTTCTCGTTCCTGTTTGGACTTTGGTGAATCATATATACACGGCCGTCCAAAGCCATGGAGAACAGCACCACCGTTAATAATATACAGGGCCGTAGGGCTTGAACGAATGAAAGCCTGAGTTATGGAACAGCAGTTTTGTCAAATATAACCGTGTCATTATGATCCCTGTGACCCACTGGAGGGCAAGACTAATGGACTAAAAACTGTTTATCTTGCAGAACCTACTAAGCAAGATAAATGGATTCCCAGCATACTACAAATCCCAGATGGCGATGGTGAAAATACATACCTGTGCAACCCACTGAGGGCAGGAATGAAGTAGTTATAAGCATGCTGGGAAATATCTGCAGATTAACAGCCATGCCTATGAATAAGGAGCGGGGGGCTCCGAAACCGGTCAAGCGGCAGAATATCAGGAGGATTAATGCCGGTTCCCCATGAATAAAGAGATCGGAGGAATCACTATTGCTGTTGAGTGCGTTCTCGTTCCTGTTTGGACTTTGGTGAATCATATATATATATATATATATATATATATATTATATTATCTACTGGCGGTCGCCAGTAGATAGTTATAGTTACAACCTATTATCCATAGGAAATCCGCGACATTCTATTTGAAATAACTCTCTTGCCGGTTGACGTATCTTCGCAAAATTTTCAAACTTTGTGGCCCGCTCCGGTCCGCTCCTACCCTGAAAGTCTCGGGGGATTCGTCAAGCGGGGGCCGAGAAAAAGGGGGTCCCAAAACGCGTTTTCCCCATGCAATTTTCCATAGGAAACTTTAGACACGGCTACAGCCCGAACTGCTGAACGGAATTACACCAAATTTGGCAAAGAGGTAGTTCTTGGTTCAGAAAGAACCCTTTTGTTAAATGGTGTAAATCCGTTCAGTAGTTACTGAGAAAATCAAAAGTAAAAAGATAGTGATATCTAGGGCCGCGGATCCTCCCGAGCACGAGCTTTATGTTAATTGGCTGTCAACACTCCAAACCAGGAAGTGTTGGCAGCCATTTTGTCCCTCGGTAGAACCGAGGGACAGAAACAAGTGCGCAAAGCGCACAAAGGGAGTAGGGTAGAAACACCCTGACCCCTAGGTCTGCTCAGGGGTCCCACAAGGACCCCATGGGCAAAAAAAAAAAAATTTTTTAAAAAGTCGGCAGGATGCGCTCAGGGTGCGCGGATCCTGCCGAAAAAATCGAAGTGCGGTCTCCCGCGCTTCGATGTTAATTGGCCCCGGGTGGGCCAAGTCCCGAGGGCATGCTGGGGGGTTACTTTTATGTGTGGGGGCCTCTAAGGGCCCCCAAGCCCGGGACCACCACCCCCGGGGCTTTATGTATAATGGTGTGGGAGGGCTCTGAGCCCTCCCGCAGCCCGGGGACCGCCACCTCCCCGGGGCTTCTTTTTTATTTAAAAAAACCTGTGCGGGGGGCTCCAGCCCCCACATGCCCGGGGACCACCACCTCCCCGGGGCACTAAGAACTAATTAAAATGGGGGTCCGTTTTGGACCCCCAGAGCCCAGGGACCACCACCTCCCGGGGCTTTCAAAATGTAGGGAGGGGGCCGCGCGCCCCTCCTGGAGCCCTTGATGGCCCTGGGGACCACCACCCCCAGGGCCGGATCCTGCAGTGTCCCGGGTGCCTACCCCGGGACACTGCTGTTTGCAATGACAGGACGGGAGCCTCGCGGCTCCCGTCCTGTCATTGCAAACTTGCTTGGATATTGGAAGAGAGGCAGGAAACCTGCTCTCTCTTCCAATATCCAAAGCCGATGCTTTCCACATGGGGAGCTGCATCTTAGCAGCTCCCCATGTGTAAAAGCAATGCCGGCTCCCGTATGACACGGGAGCCGGCGGGACTGTGGGGGCTTGGGGACCCCCACAGTCCCCAACGAGAGCCAGGCCCCGGGGGATGGGGTCCCTGGGGCCATAAGAGGCCACGGAGGGGGCCACGCAGCCCCCTCCCCAAAGTAACAAAAATTTAAAAAAAAAAAAAAAAGTGCAAGGCCGGCCCCGGGGATGGGGTCCCGGGGCCTTAAATGGCCTGAGGAGGGGGCCACGCAGCCCCCTCCAAATAAAAAAAAGAGGCCATGCCCGGGGGATGGGGTCCCCGGGGCCAATACAGGCCCAGGGAAGGGGGCCACGCGGCCCTCTTCCCGTTTTTTTATTTTAATAAAAAAAAAGAGGGAAAGGCCCTGGGGGATGGGGTCCCCAGGGCCTAAAAATAGGAAAAAGGAAGGGGGCCACACAGCCCCCTTCAGGGAGAAAAAACGATCGGACCCGTAGGCCCCGCCCCTTCCTTCACCACTCTGCAAACGCGCCCCTGGCGCGTTTGCAGAGAGGGAACAATTCCCCTTGAATACTGGGGGTCCCTGGGGGCCAACTAGCCCACCAGGAACCTCCAGTATGCGCCAGGGGCTGCCTTGCAGAGAGGTGTACAGAGGCCACGCCCCTTTTTACACCTCTCTGCAACGCAGCTCTATGGCGCTTTTGGAGGTATATGGTGGGCTAGTTGCACCCCAGGGACCCTCAGGATTCAAGGGGAGTTAATCCCCCGACTTAAAACGCGCCACGGGCGCGTTTGCACAGTGGTGAAGGGAGGGCGGGGCTTCATGTGACATGTGTGCAAACAGGCCCTGTGGCGCGTTTTAAGATGGGGAATTAAATCCTCTTCAATCCTGAGGGTCCCTGGGGGCCAACTAGCCCAACAGGTACGTCCAGAAAGTGCCACAGAGCTGCGTTGCAGAGAGGTGTAAAAGGGGTGTGGCCTCTGTAAATGTCTCTGCAACGCAGCCCCTGGCGCATACTGGAGGTTCCTGGTGGGCTAGTTGGCCCGTAGGGACCCTCATGATTCAAGGGGACTTAATCCCCCAACTTAAAACGCGCCACGGGGCGCGTTTGCACAGATGTCACCTCAGGCCCGCCCCCTCCCTTCACCATTGTGCAAATATTCCTCTAAAATCAGCCGAAATACGAATTCTGATTTACTCACCTGTTATCAGGAGAGACCTCAGTGCTGCATCTTTCAGCCCAGTACTGGTCCTGAAAAGTAATTTTAACCGTACTTACCGGTAACTTGAATTTCCTTCATAGGCTAACATTGACTGGTTTCACTTGGAAATTCTTCTAAGTGTGGAGTTTTGGAACTTTAAAATATTCCTCTAAAATCAGCCGAAATACGAATTCCGATTTACTCACCTGTTATCAGGAGAGACCTCAGTGCTGCATCTTTCAGCCCAGTACTGATCCTCAAAAGTAATTTTAACCGTACTTACCAGTAACTTGAATTTCCTTCCATAGGATATCATTGCCTGCTTTTTGCTGAAAAAGTTTCGAAGTGTTGATTTTTGAAACATACAAATATTCCTCTAAAATCAGCCGAAATCCGAATTCTGATTTACTCACCTGTTATCAGGAGAGACCTCAGTGCTGCATCTTTCAGCCCAGTACTGGTCCTGAAAAGTAATTTTAACCGTACTTACCGGTAACTTGAATTTCCTTCATAGGCTAACATTGACTGGTTTCACTTGGAAATTCTTCTAAGTGTGAAGTTTTGGAACTTTAAAATATTCCTCTAAAATCAGCCGAAATACGAATTCCGATTTACTCACCTGTTATCAGGAGAGACCTCAGTGCTGCATCTTTCAGCCCAGTACTGATCCTCAAAAGTAATTTTAACCGTACTTACCAGTAACTTGAATTTCCTTCCATAGGAATCCATTGTCTGGTTTTCAGCAGAAAAGTTTCAAAGTGTCGATTTTCACAAACTACAAATATTCCTAAAAAATCGCCTGTATGACTTAAACGCATTCTTTCAACTGTTTACAGGAGATGCACCAGTTCTGGATCCAGGATCCAACACTGAGTAAGAAAAAGTAACGATAACAGTTTTTAACTTCTAAGTGAATTTCCTTCCATAGGATAACATTGGTGATTCTATGAGAAAAAGTTTCTAAGTGTGAACTTTTAAAGTACAATAATATTCCTTAAAAATCACGACTGTAACCAAAACGCTTTTACTCAACTGTTTACAGGAGATGTCCCAGGACTGAATCTAGGATCCAGTAATGTGGTTAGAAAAGTAATCCATAAAGTAACTAATTGCATTTAACTAGAAATTCACATTGAGCTGAATGTTGCATTGTGTTTGAAAATGTGTTGCCCATTGCAACAACTGTAACTACTGTACTTCAAAGTCTATTGCCTATGTGCAAAGTAATTAAACTAAAGTAATTCATTCTGAGAAAGTATTTTTTGTAATGTAATGTATAATGTAATTACAATGTAATTTAAAAAATAAAATATGTAAAAAAAAATTGTTTCTAAAAAATTTGGAAATCAGTATGAAAATTTTTTATATAACAATTAATACATTTAAAAATTGTCATTTACAAAACCTTTGAAATTCACTGAAAAAACTGTAGGTTTCAGACATGTTATAGTTACAAATTAGCATTTAAAAAACCTTTGAAATTCACTGAAAAAACCATAGGTTTCAGGGACGTTATAGTTACAAATTAGCATTTAAAAAACCTTTGAAATTCACTGAAAAAACCATAGGTTTTAGGGACAGTTATAGTTAGTTGGACATTGCACTCGTACAAAACCCGTGAAATTCCCCCGTTATAGTTAGTCCAGCTAACTATAACTCGCGCCCACAATGCACTGCTGATGACATCACATATTACATCACTCATGACATGGTCAGTGACATCACTGATGACATCACTGATGACATCTCAAATGACATCACTGATGACATCATCCACGTGATAATCTGATGCACCTCCTCACACCCTAATATAACCTTTGATACACCCACTCTAAATTACAGACTGCCATTCGCAAAACCATAGACACTCCAACACCAATAACTACATACCCACTCACTGATTCTTAGGTCTACGCACACATCCACTCACTCACCCGTACAGTCACTCATACTTACGGTCACTCAGTACAGGACTATCATATGCACTCATACTCCTATATAGACACTCAAACACCGCCACTCATCCATAGAGGTACTCACACACCTAGTCAGTCATGCAAATAATTAAACACACTACCATTTACTCACCTATACAGTTATACACACACCAGCTCACTTACTCATACAAATAGTAGCACATTCTTACGCTCTTATACAATCACTGATACAAGCACACACTCATCCATACAGCCACTATCACAATCACTCACTCTCGCTTATAGCTATTTATATACTCCAACACACATATATACTGCCTTTCACATATGTAGTTACTCACACATGTACCACTGGGACATACATTCACTCACTAACACACTCTTACACACACTTACCCACCCATACAGTCTATCACAGTTGCACTCTTGAAACCATCCACCCAGTGAATCACCCACTCACACATCTATGCACAGAGTTGCACACACCCTCCCACACAAACACTCAGGCACCCATACAGATACTCAGACAAGCATTCAATAACTCATATAGACACTCATGTAGCTATTCACAAACACATGCAGCCACTTACACAGCAACAGACAGACGGATACAGACATTCACCCAGTTTAGTCACTAACCCATGCATTCAGTAAGATACGTTAAATCACTCACTTATAGAGTCAGTCACGCACCTACTAAATCATCCATACATACACTTACACACCCACTCATTCTTCAATACGTCTTTTCCTATATATATTAAAAATATATAAACTTTACAGAAACACACAGTCACTGGATGATGTCATCAGTGATGTCATCAGTGATGTCATTTGAGATGTCATCAGTGATGTCATCAGTGATGTCACTGACCATGTCATGAGTGATGTAATATGTGACGTCATCAGCAGTGCATTGCGGGGACGCGAGTTATAGTTAGCTGGACTAACTATAACGGGGGAATTTCACGGGTTTTGTACGAGTGCAATGTCCAACTAACTATAACTGTCCCTAAAACCTATGGTTTTTTCAGTGAATTTCAAAGGTTTTTTAAATGCTAATTTGTAACTATAACGTCCCTGAAACCTATGGTTTTTTCAGTGATATATATATATATATATTCTCGCTCCAAATCCACCAAAAACGCTAAGCACTCCGGAGTCGGTGCCTGTCTAGATACGAAGTGGTGGGACCACGATAATTATGTGGCTCCAAACTTCGAAAGAAGAGACAGCACTCACGAGGGAGGAGAATAACCCGTCTTTATTTCCGGGTTACTAGAGCAACTAATGCGTTTCGGCAAGCGCCTTTGTCAATATTGAATGTGTTGCAGCATTTCTGTATTTTTATATACAATCTTTACAACTTCCTGTATGGGCATAGTCATAGAAAGAGGACAATCACAAAACAAAAAACATGAAGACATAACGTCCGCCATCTTTGTACGTCTAGCATTTCGCAAATCGTGGTGAAATCAAACGTCATATTGGTACAGATACCCTCTCTGTGTACCCTGTCTGGATGAATCATAACATACCTATTGCTTCTAATGTATACCACATATTAATGTTTGATCGTAATAATCTATACGACAATATCTCGCTCTAAATGAGCTTTAGTTCTAAATCTTGCTCTGAATGAGCTTCAATCATCCAGATCATTATAGCCACCACTGCCGTTCACACGGCTTCACTGTACATACATAATGGCTTGCCATCAAAAGGGAAAGGAACTAGGAAAAGGAAAAATATTACAGCATAACGCCCGCCATCTTGGAACGTACAACATTCAGCAAGTCATGGTAAGTTCAGACATATATTGGTACAGATACCATCTCTGTATAATATATCTGGATCTGTTATATTCTACTACCTATTTCCATTGTATATCACACATTCATATTTGTTCATAATCAGATATACCAAAATATAAAATTCTAAAGATACACGTCTTGCTCTGGATGAGCATTAGTTATAATACAAAGTAGAAGAATAACATGTCCTCACTAGATCTTGCTCTGTATGAGCCTTATTCATCCAGATCTTTGTTACCATCCCTGCCGTTCCTGTGGCTTGCTAATTCAAGTGTAATGACTTAACATACAAAAAAACCCTACATCCCAAAGATGTCACTTATTACAGAAATTCATCAACTGTGAGAACTATGAGACCCCTTCCAAAAAACACACATATTCAATACACTAGCAGTTTTAACCTAAATGGATGGCTAACTCTTCCTCCGTATTGAGGCCCAGTGAGATCTTAGTTTGCAGGTCCACGATATAACGGGACACTAAGCGTCGCAATTTTTTAACTCTATCCCCACCTCTTTCATTCGCTGGCATATGATCTATACAAAAATAGCAAAGAAGGTTTCTATTGCTATTGTGATGGGTGGCGAAATGTCTCGCAACTGGGTATGCTTGATCATTTTTCTCAAGTGCGCGTGCGTGCTCAAGAAGACGACGTTTCGTCGGATGGATAGTACTACCTATATATAGTAACTGGCATGGACATTTTATGCAGTAGACACAATAAGGTGTATTGCACGTCATGAATTTAGTGATGTTTTTTGGTTTTTTACATCCAGGTACTGTATAAGAGAGCACCTTCGTACTACTTTTACACGCCTTACATTGGGTACAGAGAAAGAATCCTGTGATCTCATTTATTCTGGAATTGGGTACTATTGAGGGTAGATGACTCTGAACTATGGTATCTTTTATTGAACGGCTTTTCATGTATGTAATTTTCAGGGAATCTTGTACAGTTTTCCCTATAACAGGGTCCGTTTTCAAGATACTCCAATGATGTTGCATGATCTTACTCAATGCAGCAGCATCCTTGGAGAACGTAGTTATAAATCTAAATTCGTTCCCTGATTCCTCTTTAGGGATTTTATCTCTCAAAAGCATATTATGAGATACCTTTGATGCTCTCTCTAGGGCCTGGTCGAGGACCATTTCTGTGTACCCTCTATTCCTAAATCTTTCAATAGCGCACAGAGCTTCATGTTCGTAGTCTCCTTGTCTGGTGCAATTCCTTTTCAGGCGAAGTAATTCCCCATAGGGGATACTCCATTTAAGTGGGCGAGGATGACTACTAGTAGCTTCCAATACCGAATTTCCAGCTGTTGGTTTTCGGTATAATGTAGTGCAGATCTGTCCTTCTGCGATGAAGATCTTTAGTTCTAAAAAATTGACTTCACTAGCACTGATCTCCCCCTAAAGTGTAGGTTCACATTGTTCTGATTAAGGGCTCTAATATATTGCTCTGCGTTACTCTGTGGGCCTTTCCAAAAGATGAACAAGTCATCTATGTACCTGTAACATCCGACAACGCATGCAACCCATGCTTTATTAGCATCCGACCAGGCCACCTGCTTCTCTCACCAGCCCGCAAAAAGATTTGCGTAGCTGGGGGCGAAGCAGGTGCCCATGGCCCTGCCGTGTATTTGTCTGTACAATTGTTTTTGGAATACAAAGATGTTATTAGTGAGACAGAAACTGATAAATTCAGTTAGCATGACATTGTGTTCCAGAAATTTCAGGGATCTCCCTTTCAGGAAATACTGTATTGCTTCTAATCCATGATCGTGTGAGATACTCGTATACAAACTAGTGATGTCAAGCACAATCATCAACATGTCTTGTTCCCAGATGATATTGGAAATAATTCTCACAAAGTCCTATGTATCTCGAATGTATGATGGTAAAGTTTTTACAAATTCAAATAGGAAATGGTCTATGTATTCTGACAAACATTCAGTCAAGCTTCCCTTTGAGGAAATTATAGGACGTCCATGTGGGACTTTACAATTCTTATGGATTTTCGGGAGATGATAAAAAGTCGGTATAGTTGGATATGGACACCTCAAAAATATTAAATCATCCTTGTCCAGCCTGCCTCTGTCATGCCATCTCTGTATCATTTTATTATAATCGTCAATACTGTTGCTATAATCTTGTTTGTGTATTAGACTGTAGCAGTTAGTATCTGAGAGTTGTCTCATAGCTTCTTGGCAATAATAGTCCTTGGTCATGAAAACGATATTACCACCTTTATCTGATCATTCTGAAACTCTTTCAAGGCTGATGATTGCGCTTTGGTTAAATTGAATTTCATGGTGTTTGATTTAGTCATTCTCAATTTTATTAGATCCGCTTTCACTGCTTCTTCGAAAACATCAATGGCATCCAAGGGCATCGCTGGTACAAATGTCGACTTAGCTTTCAGTTTACTTTACACACTCTTCTGTTTGATGCCCGTTTTTTCAACTTGTGATACCTCTCCCAGATCTGTCCACTTCGTTGTATGTCTTCGAGGGTATCAAGGACCGTTAGTATCTCCAAGTCCTGACCTGTAATTATGTCGGTTCCATCTGCCGTACTTGCGGATGTATGTTGCTGGCTGTGTCCTTTTAATTTGAAGAATTTATGCAATTTTCAACTTCCTAGTAAGTTGGAATAAATCAATACGTGTCTGTGTGTACTCAAAATTCCTTGAAGGGCAAAATTACATTCCAATTTTTTAGTACAGATCCTTCTGGTTTTTTGGGGGTGAGGTTAACAATTGTGAGCTCATCTCCTTTTAGAATTTATTGGATCCCCGTTTGCTTCTTGTTTGTGAAGCCACCCCTTTGCTTGTTGAAGCCTCCTCTTCTCGATTTACGTTTCTTTCTTGAAATATCCGATCTGGTGGCTTGCCTCTTCCCCCACGTTGAAGAAAAACAAGGGTACCCCAATATTAGAACCTGAGGTGGGATAATGTTTATAGAAGCAATGGTTCAACAAGTGGCCAAAAATTGGTCCCAGGCAGACTCCGGGGTTGCGCCAGAATGGGCAACAGTGTGCCTAAGCCAGGGAAGGCAATTAATGCTGGAGGGAGCAGGGAAAAGCGTGACCAGGGACACGTTATGATCAGAGTAACAATAGTTGTTTATTTTCAACAGTATGCAAGGAATAGTTCAGGTGCTCATAAAAACAAGTGACAACAAGCGTGAGGTGCTCAGTGAGGGTGACTTTAAAATATGTACATCGCATTGACAACACACGTGAACTCCTTTAAGAAAGAATTTATATAAAAAATAATAAGGAGTTCTGGTTGTAGGGGTAGACGGCGTTTCGATCTCAGTTAGTTGGAGATCATCTTCAGGACATAACATATGTGAGCAATCCGAATCTATAAGAGATATTCCATAGTAATAGGATGAAGTCCAGTTCTTGGAATATTAATACTTCATATTAAAATTGGAGTAGAGTTCCCAAAGCGAAAAACGGAAATCAATCATATTGGTTATCAATCATATTGGCTAGAGGACACTTAATAACTAAGTGCCTGAGTATACAATTCAAGATTCAATTCCTCGGTGGAACAGGCATATTAACTTGAAGAAGTGATTAAAGAAACAAGCGCGGTAATCTACTTAATGAAACAGATGAAGAGAACTGGTGAATGGATAGACACAAGATAAAAGGAAACCAGAAACCAGAACTCCTTATTATTTTTTACATAAATTCTTTCTTAAAGGAGTTCACATGTGTGTTGTTAATGCGATGTACATATTTTAAAGTCACCCTCACTGAGCACCTCACGCTCTTGACACTTGTTTATGTGAGCACCTGAACTATTCCTTGCATACTGTTGAAAATAAACAACTATTGTTACACTGATCGTAACGTGTCCCTGGTCACGCTTTTCCCTGCTCCCTCCAGCATTAATTGCCTTCCCTGACTTAGGCACACTGTTGCCCATTCTGGCGCAACTCCTGAGTCTGCCTGGGACCAATTTTTGGCCACTTGTTGAACCATTGTTTCTATAAACATCTTCCCCCACGTTGCCATGCCTGAGCAGCTGAAATTCCTTGTGAAAACGGGTTTGGCCTTGGAATTGTTTCTGGGGATCATTCCCTTCCTCCCCAGATTGTTCTGCATCTATATATATATATATATATATATATATATATATATATATATATATATATATACTTAGAGCAGAAGAAGATCCTCGCCCTGCCTTGAGTTAGTGTTGCTTTCACCACCTCTGCCCCAGCAAGTGGGTTATCAATTATTTGTGTAAATTTAATTTAGTCACACCTCAATATAAATCACACAGCCCGGGGAGGAGGGTTAGGGTTTGATGATTGGTTGGGAAGGGGATTTGAGGGAAAGGTTTGACAAAGACAAACACTACACATGGACAACACATTCATCTTGGCAGCTGACCATCATAAATCTGTTAAGGGAGAAAAAGGAAATGCATGCATGATGAGGAGTAGTGCTAGACTAGTACAGAGCAGTATGTTAATTATGCAATTGCCTGTCTGCCCCCGGAGAGACCGAGGTTACATACATACATCATGTTCTGTTGTACCAGGCTTTTACCTGCTACGTAGCTGCAGTGGCGTGGAGTCACTGTCCAGCGATGCTTGGAGGCAGCACTTGCTGTCGTTGAAGTCTCTTCACTGTAGGGGATTACACAGTGGACTCCAACGCCCATCATGCAGTTGGGTTGCAGGAACAGCGCAAGGTGCCTTACACCTGTGAGGCGAAGGAGGGGCAAGTGGTCACGTGATGAGGAGTGGCCACAGTGTTAACATCTGAGCATTGGACCCCCATGAACACCAAGGACACACCTGAAACGGGCACTGATGAAAGACAATGGAAGTCTGAAACGCGTCTGCCTAGCGTTTCAGGGACCCTTTGCTTGCCTGCGCAGATTGCATCAATAAAGCCGGTTTTGATATCCCCCGGAGCTGGTCACACTCTATCTTTTTGTGGAGAGAGACTAGTTGTGATATTTTGCCAGCAAGCAGGTGCTGGCGTTGTGACCGCACTCTGGTTCAGGAGCTACGCGATCAACCTGCAACTTTGGCATTTGCACGGAGCTGCATGCGCGTCGCCCCCCCGGTGCTGGATTCCCACAAGGTGATGATTGGCGCATGGGGAGAGAGGAGGCAGAATTGATCTGCCTGATAAGGGGGACCAAGGTCGGCTTTTACCTGCTACGTAGCTGCAGTGGCGTGGAGTCACTGTCCAGCTATGCTTGGAGGCAGCACTTGCTGTCGTTGAAGTCTCTTCACTGTAGGGGATTACACAGTGGACTCCAACGCCCATCATGCAGTTGGGTTGCAGGAACAGCGCAAGGTGCCTTACACCTGTGAGGCGAAGGAGGGGCAAGTGGTCACGTGATGAGGAGTGGCCACAGTGTTAACATCTGAGCATTGGACCCCCATGAACACCAAGGACACACCTGAAACGGGCACTGATGAAAGACAATGGAAGTCTGAAACGCGTCTGCCTAGCGTTTCAGGGACCCTTTGCTTGCCTGCGCAGATTGCATCAATAAAGCCGGTTTTGATATCCCCGGAGCTGGTCACACTCTTTCTTTTTGTGGAGAGAGACTAGTTGTGATATTTTGCCAGCAAGCAGGTGCTGGCGTTGTGACCGCACTCTCGTTCAGGAGCTACGCGATCAACCTGCAACTTTGGCATTTGCACGGAGCTGCATGCGCGTCGCCCCCGGTGCTGGATTCCCACAAGGTGATGATTGGCGCATGGGGAGAGAGGAGGCAGAATTGATCTGCCTGATAAGGGGGACCAAGGTCGGCTTTTACCTGCTACGTAGCTGCAGTGGCGTGGAGTCACTGTCCAGCGATGCTTGGAGGCAGCACTTGCTGTCGTTGAAGTCTCTTCACTGTAGGGGATTACACAGTGGACTCCAACGCCCATCATGCAGTTGGGTTGCAGGAACAGCGCAAGGTGCCTTACACCTGTGAGGCGAAGGAGGGGCAAGTGGTCACGTGATGAGGAGTGGCCACAGTGTTAACATCTGAGCATTGGACCCCCAAGAACACCAAGGACACACCTGAAACGGGCACTGATGAAAGACAATGGAAGTCTGAAACGCGTCTGCCTAGCGTTTCAGGGACCCTTTGCTTGCCTGCGCAGATTGCATCAATAAAGCCGGTTTTGATATCCCCCGGAGCTGGTCACACTCTTTCTTTTTGTGGAGAGAGACTAGTTGTGATATTTTGCCAGCAAGCAGGTGCTGGCGTTGTGACCGCACTCTCGTTCAGGAGCTACGCGATCAACCTGCAACTTTGGCATTTGCACGGAGCTGCATGCGCGTCGCCCCCGGTGCTGGATTCCCACAAGGTGATGATTGGCGCATGGGGAGAGAGGAGGCAGAATTGATCTGCCTGATAAGGGGGACCAAGGTCGGCTTTTACCTGCTACGTAGCTGCAGTGGCGTGGAGTCACTGTCCAGCGATGCTTGGAGGCAGCACTTGCTGTCGTTGAAGTCTCTTCACTGTAGGGGATTACACAGTGGACTCCAACGCCCATCATGCAGTTGGGTTGCAGGAACAGCGCAAGGTGCCTTACACCTGTGAGGCGAAGGAGGGGCAAGTGGTCACGTGATGAGGAGTGGCCACAGTGTTAACATCTGAGCATTGGACCCCCATGAACACCAAGGACACACCTGAAACGGGCACTGATGAAAGACAATGGAAGTCTGAAACGCGTCTGCCTAGCGTTTCAGGGACCCTTTGCTTGCCTGCGCAGATTGCATCAATAAAGCCGGTTTTGATATCCCCCAGAGCTGGTCACACTCTTTCTTTTTGTGGAGAGAGACTAGTTGTGATATATATATATATATATATATATATATATATATATATATATATATATATATACTTAGAGCAGAAGAAGATCCTCGCCCTGCCTTGAGTTAGTGTTGCTTTCACCACCTCTGCCCCAGCAAGTGGGTTATCAATTATTTGTGTAAATTTAATTTAGTCACACCTCAATATAAATCACACAGCCCGGGGAGGAGGGTTAGGGTTTGATGATTGGTTGGGAAGGGGGATTTGAGGGAAAGGTTTGACAAAGACAAACACTACACATGGACAACACATTCATCTTGGCAGCTGACCATCATAAATCTGTTAAGGGAGAAAAAGGAAATGCATGCAGGATGAGGAGTAGTGCTAGACTAGTACAGAGCAGTATGTTAATTATGCAATTGCCTGTCTGCCCCCGGAGAGACCGAGGTTACATACATACATCATGTTCTGTTGTACCAGGCTTCCGTTGAAAGATAGCAAATAAAGGTAAAATATCTGTAGGAGAAAAATATAAGCAAACAAACAACACACAGCCGTAATGATTGAAGAAAAAATAAATAAATGAATCAAATGAAGAAGATACTGTTACTGTTTTATATTTTTGCCACATTTGGAGTTGCATCTCCGCATTCCTCTTGGTCCTTCCTTGGACTGTCCGTCCATCAATTTTGGGTGCCTGTTGGATGCGGTTTTGTAAGGTAAGTGTGAGTTGTTTTTCCAAATATGGCGCAGAGTAAAGAGCCTGTAGAATGAAAAACAAAGAGGATATTGAAAAATCAAGGAGAAATGTTAAACTGCATAATTAAGGAGGCGTGCAACAAGAAGACTTTCAGAGGCGGCATAGCTAAATCATGTCTGTTTCCGGCAGTTAGTTACCTCCAACAACAGGAACAGGTCCCCCCACCCAACCTCCACTTAGCTCCAAATTTGAGCTAGACAGCAGTTGCACTGAGCACACACACACACACAGCATCATAGCATTTTCCAAAGTAAGTAAAAACAACAATGCACCACTGTCAGTCACACCACCACCACTACACAGACATGTAGGTCTGGTGTTGTTGTTTACCTTTTAGCCACTTCACACCCTGAGTTATTCGTTCCATCAATCATCTCTGATCCTCCTGACTATGACTGCAAGTATGGTATGGTGTCCAACTCTGTACCCACAGTGTCCCGACTCCCAAGTGAGTCTTCCAGACTCCAGACTCGTCCCAACTCAAAAATGCAATGGAACGGCATGCAGTAGTACAATTTTGTTATTGAAGAACAAGAAGGGAAAGATTGACTTGAGTCACTTTTTTTGTGTGTAGATTCAGAATAGTAGACATCATGCACAACAAACAACAATCACATAGCATGAAAGGATATATATAGTCAGGGCCCAGGTTTGGAGGCAGGCACACATTTCACATTTGTTGTATTATCCATCCAATGTCTGGTGTTAGGGAAATGGCTTTACGGAGAGTCAGGAGTGGACTTGTTATTTCTTCACTGACTGCAGTTGCAGCTCCAATCCAGCAATAAAAGAGTAAGACAGTCGGGATGGATTTGTGAACCAGAAAGACAGTGACACACACAAATAATAAAGTAAATGATGTTCCTCCATTATGTGTTTTTTTTTTTTGGGGGGGTTTCAAAAAGGAAGAAAGTAACTCAAGTTAACTCGAACTCTAGTGGTTTGCTTAACACACTACTTCCATGACCTGAGTCGCTGTCATCATCTTCCTGCTGTACTACTTCAGGTATGGTGTAATCCGGTGGTATAAAGTGCTGATTCATTTTGATCATGGTTAATCTCTCCATGTTTTGGGGCGAGGTACTCTCTTGCCTTAGACCCCTTGGTGTTTTAGCCTGACTCTTGTGCCATTGCGATGTTGCTGATGATGATGTGGGAGGTACACCTGCACTGCTGGGGACATGGCTGCTTTGTGTAACAGAGAAAATGTCTCCCTCTTGTTCACCTTCCAACGTGATCGGTTCTTCTTCTTCATCCCCTCCACCAACAACACGTACAGTTTTTGGGCCGCTAAGGTGCGCCTCCCACTGTATCAAGTGGTGTTTTCTCAGATGGGTTGTTTGGCCTCCGGTACCATAGTTTGTACCAAGCTTACCCCGACTAACACCTTGTCCACAAATGGAGCATATAGCAATGTTCACCCCCTTCTTGCTAACTGAAAAAAAGTCCCAAACTGGTGAGGTCAAGTTTCTGGTGCTGCTGGTGCCACTTGCAATGTCGGATGAACTTGTACGTGGGCGTGACGTTTGACACTCTGCAGTACCTACTTCTACTGAGGTGATTGTGATGGATGCAGGCTGCTGCCAGCAAAATATGGAAGCTGGAGGTGGTATCATCTGTGTTCGTGGTATCCGTGCCATATCCCTCACAGCAATTTGGGATGGGGTAATGTCGGTCTCCACTGGGACAGGACTAATGTCCATGATGACTGGCTTGTCATCATCCTCCTTTTCTACATCTACCTCCATAACTCTAAGGCTTTTTGGAACCTTCCTTTTCCCTAGCCTTGTCTCGTGGCATGTCTCACTCTCAGATGGCTTCCAAGGGGTGTCTAGATCATCAGCAGGGGGGCTTGCAAAAGAAGTTGATGGACTAACCCCTCCTTTTCCTTGCTGGGGATCTGGAAGGCAATGGATCTTCTGAAAGAGTGGCATGCTCTTCTTCTTCCTCTGCAGGAAGCTCAAACTCCAGAACTACACCTACTTCAGGAGAAACAACTGCTATTGGGGGTGGTTGTGGTTGTTGTTGCCCACTTATCTGAGTTTCTTTCATTGACTGGGTACTAGTTTGCGATAACGATAAGTCAATTTCAACATCACTGCTCGTCAGCTTTGGACTGATTAGACTGGCTGCCTCTGCGACAGACATGGGCTTGGGCCTAAGTTGGTGGGGTGGGTCCACTGATGCGGGGGTGCTGCTCTCAGCTTGCTCCCCGGACACCGCTGCTGCAGGTGTCCGGGTTTCCCAAAAAACATCTTGGGCAACATACCAGTCTTGGTAAGTGGCGGTGCCTTCTTCTCACTGGCAGCTTTCTTGGTACTGGACCTGGTACATTTCTTTGGGGCCATCTTGAATATGTCAGCAGCATGCAGTGGCACAAGTTGAAGAGATGTCTGTGGTCACACGTCATGTGACGTTGTGCGCAGCAGGGCTTCTGTCTGGCAGTACAATAGATGATGTTGTCTCCTCCTCGTTGGAGCACCTAAAAGCAAAGAAGCAAGAAGAACATCTGTGAAACGTGGCATTAATTGTTGTGGTTCAATTACTACTAGCACAAAACAAACAAACACATATAATATATAACTTAGTGTGTGGTCACACTTGTTAGTGTTATTAATATTATTAAATGTATGACCTCAGTTATTAAAAAAACATAACAATACAGTGTAGCCATTTGTGAGACTTTGACAACAACAAGGGCTTTCATGGTTAGTGTACTGTACAGTACACTCAGGAAGGATAGGAAAGAAGAAGAACAACAACAAAAATACAAATGTAACGTCCCCAGTTTGGCGTTGTGCATCATGTGGGATGCAGCATTCAGGAAGCTGCAGCTGACAATGGATGGAAGCAATACGCCAAGAGGAACAAAGGAAAGACATGCAGGCCTATGGCAAAAGCACACTAACTACCACCACAAAATGGCCATCAGCCACATGGTCACTCACAACAAGCAGGAGACCTGGAAAACAATGCACTCAAGCCGGCCTATATGGACACATACTTTATAAAATGGCCCTGGCCACTTGGGGAGGCTCAGCGAAGACAAATGCTGGCCCACTATTACAAACACACTCACACACTGGCCAGACAAATGAGGCATGCTAAACAACACAGCTTTAATGCAACAAAGCCAAAAACAAAACTCCACAGGGCTAAAAAAAGGTTTGCAAGTTACACAACAAACTCACACATCCAACAAAATAAAGGCATTTATTTAACACACATGAAAAAAGTGAAATACCAAAAAAAAGGGCATTTTGCATTTCAATTCAATGCCATCCATGCCCTAAATGATGTTTAAATTCAACAGACACCACAGAAACAGTTGTTTCATGCACCCATGAGTAGCTCTGGGCCTACTGGCTGAAAGGCCTATTGGCAGACTACTGGGCTAGTGAATTAAATAAATATTGCAAATTGATTTTAAAAGTTGGAGAAAATGTAGTGAACTGTGCAACATGTTTCCTTTATAAAAAAAGAAGAAATACTTACAAAGAAACAACTAGACCCCTACTAAAACTACAGGCCACCCACCACCATAAATTTACAAAAAACGATGAAAAATACCAAAAAATGTAGGTTCCATGCCCCAATCAAACAAACAACACCAATTTTCAAACTTACATGTGAAATCTCTACTTCAAAAGTCCTCAAATCCAATGATATATGATGCAGCAGACACAAAGAGTGATCCTTCCAGCTCCAAATCCAAATGAAAAGTGAACAGGAGATAGACAAAGCACTGGGAGGAGCCTGCTGGACAGGAACAGGAAGTTGGAGACTCTGGGGCACTTCCTTCTGCTTAAAAAAAGTTTTTAAAAAACAAGGACTCCTTGCACAAAAAAGTACAGCCTAATGTCAATCTGAGGAGTTTTTTAATCCAAATCATCATTTCGAGAAGGTTTTGATGCCGGAAGTCCGATGGCTTGCCTGAATAATGTGTTCGTGATTGCAAACTCTTGCATGACCGAGCGGCCGGCTAGAAAATCTACGAACGGATGGGAAATCTCGTTGGCGATTGCAGACACCTGGTAAGTTACTCCCACGGGCGCAAAAACGCATTTTGGACGTGCGAACACAAAAAAACTCGGAGTGCAGAGTTTTCCGGCAACTCCGCGTTCTATGTGGAACACAGAGTTTCCAAAAATCTGCAAACTCCGTGAGCGGAGCAGAGTTTTACGCCCAGGGTTAAACAAATGTTGCAAATGAGCCACACCCATTCAATAGGAGGGTGATAAGGGTGCAGTATGTTGCTGGTTGCTGGTGTTGCATTTAGGAGCACACTATCACAAATATAATACTAAAGCATGGTGTGGTAGCCATTGCCATTGCCATTGCCATTTACAGACAACACATTTTTTGTTAAAATGAGCACTAAATTTGCACAGGCACACAGTTTTACTGATAAAACTACACAGAGCACAAACGATAATGTGTGGAAATTGGGTTTCAGTGAATATTTGTAATTTGTGCATCACCAAGTACAGTGTCTCGATTTGTTTTGATTCTATTAAAATCTTTATTTCTATCACACTTCGGAATTAGAAAAAAAGGCTTCATGTGTGCTTTCCTTTTTCTTTATTTTCAACATTTGTTCAGTTCATTTATAGGTATTTAAATGTGTGTTGGAGGAAAACCAAATCCTACAGCCTTTCCTTTCACACCAGCAAGATTGCCAAATAATTCACTTTACAAAATCCTCATACATTACAGTAAGAGAAAGAAAAGTAAACATATAGGGGTCGATTCCGATTCGGGCCGGAAAAAGCACCGACCGACTCGGAGCCGGAATTAATTCCGACCGACACGTACCTGTGGCGCCCGACACGCCAAGTACGATGCAAAGCGTGCAAAATCCGACCGACACGTACCGAACCCAAGCCGAACGACCGAGCCGCACGGGAAACAGCAATCCGGCCGGAAAAACACGCGAATCGAACCGACCGACACGCACCCGGAACAAATCCAACCGAAATGTACATGCGAACTCCAAACCGCAAAGTACGATGCAAGGCGCGAAAACCACGACCGAGTCGTACGGAGGACAAGCCGTACGACCGACACGCATACAAAACTGCGAGCCGAAGTAACACAAAACACCGCGACCGACGCGTACGCTGCATAGAAAACTGCACAAACACAACGTGAACGAAACGGATAAGACCGTACGAGACAACAGCAGGGTCCGACTCGGTCACAAGAACGTTTCCAACATGCACAGAAAGTACTAAGGAAAAATACACAAAAAAGGCCAAACAAGCAATTACAAAGCCAATAAATACTGGGGGGTGGGGACAGAGAACAAAGACACACCCACAACTCCACCCATATAAAGGACACAAATCCCAACCATGATCCTTTGCAAATGCTATTCTACTGCCAGCACTCAACAGACAACAACCACACACCCACAGCTCATCCCTCACACAAGCCACACACCATCAGCACACCAACAAATAGCTACCTCACATACACCCAGCAAAACACACACTCACACACCCTCACCTGCACACCAACACACACATCACTCACCATCACCACCCATCAACATGCCCCCAAAGAAGAATCACAAGTTCCTAGATTGTGAATTGGAAGTCCTGGTAGACGAGATCCTCAGGGTAGAGCCACAGCTGTTTGGCACACTGGTCCAACAGACACCCATCTCCCAGAAAACCAAGATGTGGGAGAGGATCATCAACAGGGTGAACGCACAATCACCATGTCTGCGCACAAAGACTGACATCCAGAACAGGTGGTATGACGTGCGCAGGAGGGTACGGGAGCTGCTGAAGAAGGACTACCTCCTGAGCCAAAACACCGGCAGTGGCCCTCCTGCCAAGCCAGTATACCTCAGGCCCTGGGAGGAGAAGGTGCGGGCCATCCTTCCGCCAGTGAGCGTCTATGGACTAGAGAACATCCCAGAGCCTGGTGAGTACACAACAAATGTACACAATATTCTGCCACAATACACACACACATCACTGTCAAGGGGAGAGTCAAACCATGCACTCATAGCAATTACACAGCAACCAGAACAGAATCATCCCAAAATGTGTATGTCAGTCAGATAAACACAACACATGCCATCTCAAAGTTACATTTAACCGTGTCATCACATGTACAAACACAACTACAACTACAGCTAGGCAGTGGCACAAATATAACTAACAAACACATCCAGACATGTAGCCACCACTACAACACCAACACACAGTGAAGACCACTGAAAGAAAGGAATTCTGTGTATGCTGGGCAAGTCAGTGTAGCCAATAGCATCATGGGAGTCGTAGTCACAGACATAGCTCACCCCCACAACTGTCCCATCAACACCACCCTGAACCATGCTCACATCACAGGGAGTGGAAAACAACTGACAAGATGGCTGACACTGGCTACTGCTGTGGGGAGCACAAGGCCCTGCTGGCAACTGTGCACCAACAAACAGCAGGACACCACTGACTGACATCCTGAAAGACAACTTCCACTCCCTGCAATGCAAGCACGTTCCATGGTGGGATATCTGGCTGGGTGGGAAGGAGGACTTGCAGCACTGACCATAGTCACAAGCACCTCCCCTCACACACCCCCTCAACACATACTCCACATAACCCACCTGGGAGAATGCAATGCCTCACATCCTAACTCAAGATCCCACAAAGAACCTCCACCCTGGGTTATGTTGTGTGAAGCACAGGGACACTCTTGGGACTTTTAGCCAAACAACTGCCAGGACAACACTCCCAGCCATCCTGTCAGCACAGGCAGCCCACCCCACAGGGAAGCAGAGTCAAAAGGAAGGAAGGATGGGCATGCTGGGAAGGGGGGTGGAGGCAATAGCATGATGGGAGTCGTAGTCACAGCTCTACATCCCCCACCACATGGCCCAGCAAGCTCACACTCACGCATGCACATCCCACAGAGAGTGGAAAGGCCCATCAAAGATGTCTGACACTGGTGCTGTGTCGTGGGGAGCACAAGGGCATGCTGGGAACTGCACACCAACCAACAGCAGGACACCACTGTCAGCCATCTTGCCATTGCTCTCACACCCACACACACTGAACTCCCCACAAAAGCAAGTAAGTATGGGAATGCTGGGAAGTGGGGTGGAGGCAATAGCATGATGGGAGTCATAGTCACAGACATAGCTCACCCCCACAACTGTCCCATCAACACCACCCTGAACCATGCTCACATCACAGGGAGTGGAAAACAACTGACAAGATGGCTGACACTGGCTACTGCTGTGGGGAGCACAAGGCCCTGCTGGCAACTGTGCACCAACAAACAGCAGGACACCACTGACTGACATCCTGAAAGACAACTTCCACTCCCTGCAATGCAAGCACGTTCCATGGTGGGATATCTGGCTGGGTGGGAAGGAGGACTTGCAGCACTGACCATAGTCACAAGCACCTCCCCTCACACACCCCCTCAACACATACTCCACATAACCCACCTGGGAGAATGCAATGCCTCACATCCTAACTCAAGATCCCACAAAGAACCTCCACCCTGGGTTATGTTGTGTGAAGCACAGGGACACTCTTGGGACTTTTAGCCAAACAACTGCCAGGACAACACTCCCAGCCATCCTGTCAGCACAGGCAGCCCACCCCACAGGGAAGCAGAGTCAAAAGGAAGGAAGCATGGGCATGCTGGGAAGGGGGGTGGAGGCAATAGCATGATGGGAGTCATAGTCACAGCTCTACATCCCCCACCACATGGCCCAGCAAGCTCACACTAACGCATGCACATCCCACAGAGAGTGGAAAGGCCCATCAAAGATGTCTGACACTGTTGCTGTGTCGTGGGGAGCACAAGGGCATGCTGGGAACTGCACACCAACCAACAGCAGGACACCACTGTCAGCCATCTTGCCATTGCTCTCACACCCACACACACTGAACTCCCCACAAAAGCAAGTAAGTATGGGAATGCTGGGAAGTGGGGTGGAGGCAATAGCATGATGGGAGTCATAGTCACAGACATAGCTCACCCCCACAACTGTCCCATCAACACCACCCTGAACCATGCTCACATCACAGGGAGTGGATAAGGACTGACAAGATGGCTGACACTGGCTACTGCTATGGGGAGCACAAGGCCCTGCTGGCAACTGTGCACCAACAAACAGCAGGACACCACTGACTGACATCCTGAAAGACAACTTCCACTCCCTGCAATGCAAGCACGTTCCATGGTGGGATATCTGGCTGGGTGGGAAGGAGGACTTGCAGCACTGACCATAGTCACAAGCACCTCCCCTCACACACCCCCTCAACACATACTCCACACAACCCACCTGGGAGAATGCAATGCCTCACATCCTAACTCAAGATCCCACAAAGAACCTCCACCCTGGGTTATGTTGTGTGAAGCACAGGGACACTCTTGGGACTTTTAGCCAAACAACTGCCAGGACAACACTCCCAGCCATCCTGTCAGCACAGGCAGCCCACCCCACAGGGAAGCAGAGTCAAAAGGAAGGAAGCATGGGCATGCTGGGAAGGGGGGTGGAGGCAATAGCATGATGGGAGTTGTAGGCACAGATATTGCTCACCCTCACAATTGGCCCATCAACACCACTCTTAACCATGCTCACATCACAGGGAGTGGAAAAGGACTCACAAGATGGCTGACACTGGGTACTGCTGGGGGAGCACAAGGCCCTCCTGGGAACTGTGCAACAACCAACAGCAAGACACCACTGACTGACATCCTGAAAGACAACTTGCACTCCCTGCAATGGAAGCACGCTTCATGGTGGGATAACTGGGCTGGGGGAGAAGGAGGCCTGGATGGCAACCAAATACCACCAATGCTGGTCATGCACACACCTCAACATACACATTGACATGCCACAGGTTGGCAGGACAATGTGCTACACCAATATCACTCTCTGACTGTCACAATTTAGGAGAATGCAATGTCCTGGCCCACATCCAGAGGTACAGTCAAAACTGTCAGGTGTTTGAACAATTGATGCCAGTAGAAACATAACATACAATCTGTGTCTCTCCCCAAAACAGGTGATGATGGGGACACAGCAGCAGACGAGGAGGAGTCCCTGTCCCAGGCTCCGGGGAACACTGAGCTCACTGGTGTGGATCAGCCACTGCACTCCTCGGATGGCGAAGAACCAGCTGGAACCTCCGGTGTGAGTCATCATGCAGCACCAGCAGGACCAACATCTGCACCCCCTGCACCCACCCCTCCAACAACTGCCAACACACAGGCCACCCCTGCCAACACAGACAGACCAAGGACCACAGATGACAACAGCGCAGGGACCCAGCCCAAACTGGAGCTGGTGACAACGAGCCCAGGAACAACACCCAAGTGGGCCCACGGTCACCTGTGCGTGCCACCGCAGGTCCTGCACGTGTCGCCAGGGGTGGTGGGAGGGGTGGTAGACATAGGTCGCTCTTTGCAGAGGGGTCTGGACTGCATGATGACCCACAACTGGCACGCATCGCGGATGCGTACCAGACTAGCACCGGAGAGGTCAGCCAGGTAGTGGGGATCCTCAAGGACATACAACAGCAGCAGGCTGCCCATCATGCCCGCTTGGACTCCCACATGTCCCGTGTCGACACACACATGTCACATGTCGAGACACACATGTCACGTGTCGAGACACACATGTCTGGCATGGAGTCCAAGTGGGACACATTGGAACAACTGACAGCGGTGCATAGGGACATACTCACATGCCTCCGCCAGATCAGCACCAACATGGCCTCACCTCCCTGTGTGCCCACAACAACTGCTGCTGAAACAACTGCAAATGCCACAGGGAGGGAGGAGGACTCTGGCAGAGAGTCCCCTGCACCGCCGCAGCCTGCACCTGAGGGTTCCCCCCCAAGAAGAGGGGCCGTCCGAAGAGGCCAAACTGAGAGGCCGATGGCCATCTACATCCCCCAGGAAGCCAACACCTGTTCTGGAACTTTTCCTCTGTGTGCAAACTGCATGCCCTGTCGAAGCCAACCCAACTCTCCCACCTGACATGGGGAGCTCTAGTTGGCCAAATTCATCAGATGACTGTGGACTTTACTCTGGACATGTCAGCTACCAAGACTTCCAATACACATGGGAACTTTGGATTCCAATTTCTATGTACAGCACCCACCATCCTGTGCACCATCCTCACACCTGTATGTAAATAAACTCACCAATACACCATATCTGCCTCTGTTGTGATTCCAACGTGGGATTTGTCATGTAGATGGTGATCTGCTAAATGACACTGTGCATGCTAACTGCCACAGCAAGTCCAACACCGTCATGTCAGTCATGGCGACGTGACACATATGAGGGAGACACACCACTAGGGCCACACAACACATACACACCAGGGCCATCAGACTCATCACCTATACTGATGTTGCAACTAAATACAGTGGAATGCACAGACACGCCACCTATTCACAGTCACTGTCAACTAGACTACAGGTGCAGTAAGCAAATGTCAGTCAGATGTGTGACTACAGACAACGCACATCCCAAAGTGAAGCACAGGTTTATTACACATTTGCAACATGTTGTTTCCACTACAAATGCAAGCTAATCCAACCTGGCTGTGGCCACAAAGTCAAAAAAACAGAAGATAGAAAGTCCAGGGGTGTGTGGCACATCACCTGTAGGGAAACGACTGCTTCCACCTTGGAAGTTGAATCATGGATTCGGGGGATCCAAGTTGATCAGACAACTCCGGCAGTACCCTGTGAAGGACAGACATGACACACAGTCAAAATTAATGAAGAACAGCACAGAACGGCAATACTCATGTCTAATACACGTCACGAGATAACTACACAAAACCAAGTTAGCATGTCAACACTGTTGGGCAGTACAGACCACCTGCAAGGACACATCGCTGCACGCATCCAGTCAAGTAGCACATGGCCACACTCAAACAGCACCAGAGCACCACACACACATATCATGCAAACTCAAATCATTGACATCACAAGCCTCTGGAGACTCACATTCAGCTGAAGATGTTGGTGATGAGCTGTGTGCGGACATCACCATCATCATCATCATCATCTTCACTGGCATTGTGACCCAGGCCAGGATCTTCCACAGGTGGCGGACGTTGGTCATCGTCATCCAGGATGAGAGGCAACTCCTTCCGCACTGCCAGGTTGTGTAGCATGCAGAAGACGATGACAATCTTGCACACCTTTGCTGGGGCATATGGGAGGGCCCCTCCTGTCTTGTCCAGGCAGCGGAAGCGGCTCTTCAGGAGACCAAAGGTCCGCTCAATCATCCTCCTCGTCCGACCATGTGCCTCATTGTAGCGCATCTGGGCTGGTGTCACAGGGTTCCTGAGGGGTGTCAGCAACCACGGCATGTTGGGGTATCCCGAGTCACCTACAGACAGACAATTGCACATTAGCCGATTTGAAAATGTGTGCGGAAAACAACATAGCAGAACACACACAATGGTACAAAGTCAGTACACACCAACAAGCCAGGCACGCTGGTTCGGCATCTGTGACATCATCCTCGGGATGCGACTACTCCTCATCACGTATGCATCGTGTGCTGATCCGGGGAAACGGGCACACACATGTGAGATGGTCATATCTGCAAGACATACCACCAGAGCATTGATCGAATGGTAATGTTTACGGTTCCGGTATGCCTGCTCATGTGCCTGTGGTGGTAACAAAGCCACATGTGTCCCATCAATGGAGCCAATTACATGTGGCATCCTCCCCAGGGCATAGAAGTCACTCTTGACGTCAGTGAGTCGTTGACGTGTTGGGAAATAGATGTACTGGTTGAGGTATCTCAACATTGCCCCCAAAACATCGCGTAGCACACGGCTGAACATAGTCTGTGACATCCCACCAGTAGTTGCCACAGTGTGTTGAAAGGTACCGATGGCAAAGAAGTGTAGGGCTGCCATCACCTTCACCTTGGGGGTCAGCGCTGTAGGATACGGCCTGCCAGGCTGCAAATGTGGGTCCAACCGCACTGCCAAATCCTCAATCAGCTGCCTGGTGAAGCGGTACCGTTGGATGCTGTCACATTCCACCATCGTTGCCAGGTCTGGAAATGGTCGATGGACAGCAGGAGCTCTGCAGTGCATAGGTGAAGAAAGCAAGATTGTCAGTCACCCCACCTATGTGCCGTTCACCATACTCAATTTCACATGATACATCATCAACATACACAAGTACTTGATGTGTGTGTCGTTCCGTTTGGACATATATGGCACCTACATGGACATCATCTAACATCTCTGTTCAACAAGTGTTGACAACAGGTTCCAGGGTGTGCTATGGGACACCATTAGGCTGTGTCACAGTACCCATTAACTGCTCTCACGTTCCACACACATACCACAGTGACATGTCTGGACAGATGCTCCACAGGCATCACAGCTCATTGACAGGTAGATTCCCAGGGACCCTGCCTTGCCACATGAACACTGGCATGCCATGGCGTATCATGTACACGTCAGAAAAACAAACATGACACCCACAGGTAGTGGCCCCTGTAGCCTCTGCAGGACAGACATGGACGTCTGTGACACACACACACACCATCAAAGTTCATGCACAAACCACGTGGATGTGGAGACTGTCTCCCATTGTGCACATGGAGTCAGAGACATGTGATACACAACATGCACACAGACTGTGGAGGGACATCACTATTGTTGGAATGGGCCACCCTGTGACGTACATGCCTTCCCACATGTGAGCCTGGGGGAATGTGACATGTCATACACATACACAACCTGGAAATGTGACCATGACACATGCTCAGAAATGAAAAGTTGCACACCACAGTGGTCAGGTGCACAACACACAAAGGACCCTGTCCCCATTAACACGTGCACAGCCTGGGTGTGTCTGCCCCCAAGTGCCACCCCAAAATCCACATGTTCACCCCCATACACAGATAAGGTTATGCTGCCACATATGCCTTATAGACAGTGTGGACTGGGTGTGGTGTTGTAGGTGTGCCCCTGAGTCCCTGGAAAGTAAATGTGGCTGGCATAGGTTCACCAGTGACCAGCATGGTGACATATGTGTGTGACCTGTCCAGGGACGCGTTGTAGAGCAATGGACCGATCGGTGTGCCCGGCCGGCCCATTGCATTGAATGTGAGCGGGTACGCGTTGTAGAGTAATGGACCGGTCGGTGTGCCCGGCCGGCCAATTGCATTGAATGTGAGCGGGTACACGTTGTAGAGCAATGGACCGGTCGGTGTGCCCGGCCGGCCTATTGTATTGAATGTGAGCGGGTACGCGTTGTATGCCTGGTACGCGTTGTACAGCAATGGACCGATCGGTGTGCCCGGCCGGCCCATTGCATTGAATGTGAGCGGGTACGCGTTGTATGCCTGGTACGCGTTGTACAGCAATGGACCGATCGGTGTGCCCGGCCAGCCCATTGCATTGAATGTGAGCGGGTACGCGTTGTATGCCTGGTACGCGTTGTACAGCAATGGACCGATCGGTGTGCCCGGCCGGCCCATTGCATTGAATGTGAGCGGGTACACGTTGTATGCCTGGTACGCGTTGTACAGCAATGGACCGATCGGTTTGCCCGGACGGCCCATTGCATTGAATGTGAGCGGGTACGTGTTGTATGCCTGGTACGCTTTGTACAGCAATGGACCGATCGGTGTGCCCGGACGGCCCATTGCATTGAATGTGAGCGGGTACGTGTTGTATGCCTGGTACGCGTTGTACAGCAATGGACCGATCGGTGTGCCCGGCCGGCCAATTGCATTGAATGTGAGCGGGTACACGTTGTAGAGCAATGGACCGGTCGGTGTGCCCAGCCGGCCTATTGTATTGAATGTGAGCAGGTACGCGTTGTATGCCTGGTACGCGTTGTACAGCAATGGACCGATCGGTGTGCCCGGCCGGCCCATTGCATTGAATGTGAGCGGGTACGCGTTGTATGCCTGGTACGCGTTGTACAGCAATGGACCGATCGGTGTGCCCGGCCAGCCCATTGCATTGAATGTGAGCGGGTACGCGTTGTATGCCTGAGTACGCGTTGTACAGCAATGGACCGATCGGTGTGCCCGGCCGGCCCATTGCATTGAATGTGAGCGGGTACACGTTGTATGCCTGGTACGCGTTGTACAGCAATGGACCGATCGGTGTGCCCGGACGGCCCATTGCATTGAATGTGAGCGGGTACGCGTTGTATGCCTGGTACGCGTTGTACAGCAATGGACCGATCGGTGTGCCCGGCCGGCCCATTGCATTGAATGTGAGCGGGTACGCGTCGTATGCCTGGTACGCGTTGTACAGCAATGGACCGATCGGTGTGCCCGGCCGGCCCATTGCATTGAATGTGAGCGGGTACGCGTTGTATGCCTGGTACGCGTTGTACAGCAATGGACCGATCGGTGTGCCCGGCCGGCCCATTGCATTGAATGTGAGCGGGTACGCATTGTATGCCTGGTACACGTTGTACAGCAATGGACAGAACGGTGCGCACACATTGGCTGGGGCCTGGCATGGCAACGGACGCGTTTTCGAAGCTCCAACGAGTCTGATGCAGTGAATTCAGTTGGCCAGCCACAACAATGTTGCAAAATCATGGGTGTCATGAAGTTGAAGATTTGAAGGATGCTGTGGGCGTGTATTAGTGCTGCCATTCCATGGATTGGTCAAATTCAGAAGATGCAAACAACTTTAACCTATCACTTTGGACACATGGGACAGTATCTGCCTCTGCAGCACACATATAATGCTGGCTGTTCCCCTGAGAGCTCACTTGCCTGCACTACTTGCCCCAGGACGACATCTGCCACCAACACTGCTGCTGTTTATGCATCCTCTGGCTCCTGCAATGGCACGTACTGTGGAGAGAGCCCCAGCCTTCAGCCTTGAGGAGAACCAGGCCCTGCTGGACAGCCTCCTTCCACAGTACAGCAAGCTGTATGGGAAACCAGGGGAGCAGGTGAGTGTGCTGTCCACTGCCTCACTAATTGTGCATGTTGTCTGACTAGCAGGGCTTTCAGAGTGCACACCACTGGCTAGCATGCCCACTGAGTAGTTGTCACACCCCAAAGTGTGTAGTCACATGCACTGAACTGGTACAGTGCAGTAACAGTGCATTCCAAATAGGTTTACTTCCGATGCAATGATACCATGTAGTGACTGCTGGCAAACTGTTCATAGCCATTGTTGCACTGCCTGTGTACATCATATGCCCCTGTGATTGAGACATGTATATCCAACTGTGTGATGCACGTATATGTTGCATGTGTGGTAATAGCCTTTTCACTTTGTCATCCTCACAGGTTGATACCCACCAGAAGCAGGAAATCTGGCTGACCATCGCCCGGAAAGTAAGATCCGTGGGGGTCTACAGGCGCAGGATCCGCAACTGCCAGAAGAGGTGGCAGGACCTTCGTGGCTGGACCCGGAGGATCGCAAGGGTCCAGCTGAAGCTGTCGCCTCCTCGCAGGAGGGGCGGACACCGGACCCTGACCCCCCACATGCTCCGGATCCTGGCGGTGGTCTTCCCTGACCTGGATGGGCAGCTGAAGGACAGACAGCAGCAAGGAGGGGGTGAGTCCATGACTGCACTGTGCACTTTGTCTGACATGCTATGTGCCCTCCTCTGGCCTGGTTAAGGGTTAAACTTCCACAGTACATCAGTCATGTGGTCCAGGACCCATGTCCCTCATTTGTGACATGCCCACTTCTCCTCTGATACGCATATGTGTGGCCCTTATAGTCAGGAAATTGTGTCATTTGGGGACTGTGTCATTGCATTTAGCTTTGCTCAAGCTGGGGGACAGCATTTGTTCCCGTGACTATGTTGTGCGATTCATGGGTGGGTCAATTGCTAACACAATGCCTAAGTTCTGACATGTAATCTGGGTGTAACTTTGATATGTGGTCCGCTTGCTGCTCTGACTCACCACATGTCCCTGGGGAATTTGGCACACACCCATGCTGCTGGTGGGAACAATGTTTGGGCCTCAGGAGTATGTGTATCCAGTGTGTCACACATGCTTAGCCACCTGCCTACTGTCCAGGACTCATCCCTCTTACAGGTGGAGCTGGACAGTCATGCCTACTCCAGGGCATGCAATGCACTCTGTACTCCCACTCCCGTGTATCATCTGGCATGTTGTGATCAGTGTAATGTACCCTCAGGTGTCTGCTTCTGTCTCATTGTGCTGTGTCTTCGTTGTCAGGACTACTGTTATGTTTATCGGTTAGGGCTCAGCATGCCATCTGAGATGTGACCATGATAGACGATACTTCTGTGACTTATAGGTGTCTGATCACTTGACTGTGCACACAGGTGTTTGCAACTGTGACTTTCAGTCAGCTGTATTGTCATTCACAGCACACTGTGAGGTGCTCATGTTCAGAGAGTTGTGTTTCATGTCCCCCATATGTCCAGTTGGTATGACGTGGACAAATAGTAGTACAGATGATGTGGTATTTGGGGGATGGACATGTGCACTTGTCAGTCACATAACTTGCATTCCCCATGCCCTCAGATTGTGACACAGTGCAGACTGTTGTTGGCTGGCTGCCATGGCCATGTGACTTGAGACAGTAATGTATGACTTTGCACGCATTCCTGTGTCATGGCATTCAACTCCCTGAGACTGATCCTGCAGGGGAGTGACATGTGCAACATGCACCCCATTGAGGCATTGACTATCCGGACATGGGTGCATCATGGTGTCTGGTGCTGGTATGCATCACATGCATTTCTATTTAGACTCTGGCCATCCCTTTATCCGGACACCTGCACTGACTCAGTGGCAGGAGATGTGATGTGTGCATGTTCACATACTTCACCGTGTTCCCTGCAATGTCCAACAACTGTGTAGGTGGTGCATGTGTCCACACTGGGGTCTTACCATCAGACAGGCACCGGACAGATGGGTGCAAGGGCAGGAGGGGTGTGAGTCCCATGGTTGACCATCAGACTGACAATTGGCTTCCCGAATCTGTGTGAGGACTTTAGGCAATGTTCAACTAAGGATGCCAGGGCTTGCTCTGTGATGTGCTGTACTTACTGTGGTGTGTGCGGTCAGTGCAGGTGACTGATGTTTGTCTGTTTCCCTAATTGTTTGCAGATACATCCACGGCCACAGGAGGGGACAGCTCCACGGAGCAGGAGGAGCAGGAAGAGCAGCGGAGCGAGACTGGGTCAGCATTGGACGGGTGGTCAGAGGGACCCAGTGGCACGGAGAGCGAGGGGAGCCACACCGAGGAGTCCTCAGCACCATCCACCTCAGCTGAGGACCACAGCAGCTCGGAGGATGACTCCCTTGTGGAGGCGGGTCTCAGCAAGTTCAACACCATTGTGTGAGTCATGGTGACGTGACACATATGAGAGAGACACACCACTAGGCCTACACAACACAGACACCAGGGCCATCGGACTCATCGCCACCACCACCACCACCACCGCCCTCCCATTGGCTCCCATTCCTGAGGTCCGTGGAGGCTCCCGTACTCGGGAGCGTGTCTCCTTCGTGCTAGGCACCGCAGCCCCTGCCCCTGTGTCCCCTGCTGCCCTGAGTGAGGAGTCTGTGTACCTCCTTCGGCAGCTCCATGTAGGGCAGACAGCAATGCTGAGTGTCCTCCATGCACACACCACTCTGTTGACACAGCTGGTGTCGTTCATGGAGGGCATCTCAACGGGTATGTCTGCCCTACAGAGGAGCAATAGGTCCATGGACTCCTCCCTGACGGCAGCAGTGTCCCTCCTCCAACAGTCCCTCCCCCCTCTCACCTCTGCCCCATCAACACTTCCTGCACCCCTACCTGTCCAAAGCACATGCACACCTGCACAGTCACCCAAACACACAGACACGAGCAGCACAGACACACCCAAGAGAAAGGCAAGACGTGCCCACACGCATCCTCAGGGGACTGATACCACAGACACAGGGGACCGGGAACACACACACACACACAGGCATCCACATTAACTCCGCAGTCCTCCAAATCCTCTCCCTCCAAGACCCCTTCCCTTGCCTCGCCTGCTAACACACCTACACAGCAGATCTTCCTGTGTGACCTCGGCCTCTTCCCCTCCAATCCTGCTGATCCAGCATACCGGGGGAAGAGGAAGTCCACCCACACAGAGGGGAGTCCCCCTCACCCCTGGACACCCTCCCCCAGGCGCAGGCAGAGTGAGCCCCCCACCCGCAAGTCCCCCCGGTCCCGGAAGAGCAAGACCCCGCCACCGCCCTGCAAGTCAACCACCCAGTCTCTCACCTCCATCCCCCAGGCCACCACTCCACAGGTTCCACCGCCACACCCTACCCCAGGTTCCCCCACACGCCGATACCGCATCCCCAAACTGCTTAGGCCCTCCCCCCCTGCCACTTGCTCTTCCACCCCCAAACCAGATGCTCTGCCTGTTTGTGCCACTGGTGTGGAGACCGTGTCCCCCCCTCTGTCCTGCCCAGCTCTTCTGCCCCCCCTTCCACTACCTTGGAGTCATGCACTGAGGTGGAGTCCACAACCACCCCGTCTGACTCGGGCACTGCATTGGGGACCCAGTCCACTCCATCTGACTTGAGCCCTGCGGTGTTGCCAGCCCCCCCTAAGTCAGACACCTCCACTACAGTTGCCGGTGACACTCCTGCACCCACCGCCCCTTCACTGCCTCCTTCTGGCATCCCCTGATCCTGTCCCTGCGGTGCCTGGCCTGCCCCTCGTATGCCCCTCCAAGGGGGATGTCCCCTGTCCGTACCTGTGCAGGCAAGCAATAGTTGACAAGTTGTCACACATCACCCTGTTGGGACTGTATATTTGGACTGGCCATTGGCCTTAGTTTATTTTGGACTTTTGATTTGAGTTGCACACTTGCTGAATAAAGCCTATTTTTGTTTACTTGTGGTTAATCTTTGGAGGTACATGATGTAGATGTGTAGAATCATGCATTTGCTGTTGTAATAGTGTTCAGATCAGGTAAATGAAGTTTTGCTGTGATGGGCTCCATGTGGTCCATGGGATATGTGTCCTAATCTAGTCTGGATCTATAGCATCCTTTGCTGCAGTCTGAGGGTGTTATGTTCAGCATTTGACACAGGGATGTACGTTTAGCATTTGTAGATTACCATCTTTGTCCTACACTGATGCACATCTGGTGGGCTTACCACTGTCCAATGTTCCTAGTACCCTGACTGTGTGCCCGTCTGCAATGGACATGCAGTTTAGGACATCAAATTTGGAGGACTCATCTGTGTACACAGTGCAAGTTGCTTGACACGTGTCTTGGGTGTATGCAGATGACTGACGTGACACTCCCGTACCCAGGCTGATATGAGCAGAGCCTTCAGTGTGTTGTAGTTGTTGACTCACTGACCGAGTGTTCTGCTGACATGTTTGAGTCATGCACAGACAAGGTTTGGCACAGTTGACCTTCCACAGGAGTGGAGTGCCCTCATGGCAGTGCGTGATTCCGTGATATAGGCTGTGCCCATGTTGTGTGTTGTGTAGGCATGTCTGTGCGTGTTCCCTTCTCCTTTTCCTACACAGGCTGTGTCCCTACGGATGTTCCTGTTTGTGATGCTTGCTGAGTTGTTCTGTGTTCATCCAGCATCTTGGACCTGGTTACTCCGGGATGTGGGTGCATGGCAAACTAATGTTCATGAGGTTGTCATCCCTAGTTGTCTTTGTTGTCAGGGCTGGGGATGTGGGCAAACGCAGATGGGACACAGTCAGGATTCCTCTTGGCACTTGTTGGTTACACGAGTAATGTGATTTTCTGTTTGTGTATGCTTTCAGTGATTGTGACACGTTGTGTGTGTGACTGCTGCCACTCCTCAGGGTCAGAGGTGCAATGTTGGAAGTTGTCTATGTGTGTCCTTTGTGGGACAGCTTGGCTTCTTCATTGGTGTGTGACTATGGCCAGGATCCCATTGTTTGGGGTGGATTTCACGTCATGCCCATGTACGGCATACTGTGCAGTGTGTCAGACATTCACAGGTATTGTTGACTGGCCATGTGTGATGTGTTTCTGCACCTTATTTCCCCCCACCACCCCTGGGATTGTCATGGGTGCAGGTGCAATGTCAGCAGTCCATGTGAGCTTCAATGATGCACATTGGTGGAGTTCAAGGTGTGTGGGGTTGAGTGTGTGCAAATGTGAGTTGTTGCACGGCTGGGGCACTACCTCCATATTTTCCTTGGCTGGCAGGCCGTGCTGAGTGCTTTGTGCTTGTATAGGTGTGATGGTAGTTTGTTGCTCAGGACACATGGCTGTGGTTCACAGTGTGGATGACATCTACCTTTGTCATCACAGTGTGATTGTCATGCAGGCTAGTGTCACCACAATGTGGGGTCCCTGGGGGGAGCGCTGTGGTGGTTCGGTCTCTTGCTGTGTGTGTTGCTGTTCCTTCAAGCTTGTGTGACATGTGTATTTGGGCTCCCTCTCATCTCACAATGCCTGTTTGCCCACATAGGGGAATCCAATCCATGAGTTACTTTTGTTTGTGACTGTGTTGACATCTGTGTATCAGTGAATCTGGCCTCCTCATGGGTTGTGTGTTTGCCTGGGGACACTGGCACACAACCCCCCTCACCTGTTGTGTATGATATGCAGTGTGAGTCTGCCTGTTTGTGTTTGTGCATTTGCACCACTGCATTGGCATATCTTTAGTTTGCCATTGGCTGTATGTTGTTTGTTGGCTTTCCCCTGCTGGCCCTGGGACTGCTAGGTCATCAGTCAGCACATTGATCATGGTTAGTATGTCCCATTGCTTCCATGGTATGGTATTTGTTCACCTGACATCTACAGTCTCCACAGGATATCTACATTTGTGTGTCCATTGGTGCTGATATGTGGGTCTGCATTATGATGCTCACTTCTGTCATTGTGTTATTTGTGAATGTAGACAATGTGGGCCCCCATGGCTGATGTTTGTGTGCACATGGCCAGAACGATGTGTCATTGGCACTGCACTGCTTGCCTCACACAATCTATGTTGCTATGGGACACAAGCACTACAATGCCACTGTAGTGTTTGGTGTTGTGTGGCCAGGAATAATCCCTGCAGTTATGTTTTTGCAGCTTTCACCAGGACTACTCTTCCCTTTTGGGCACTGTGGTGATGGGGCTTTGGGCCCCATTGCCACACTGTTCAGAATGTGTTTCAGCTATGGAGCACACACTTACCTTTTGGGCACTGTGGTGATGGGGCTTTGGGCCCCATTGCCACACTGCTCAAAATGTGCTTCACCTATGGAGCACACACTTACCTTTTGGGCACTGTGGTGATGGGGCTTTGGGCCCCATTGCCACACTGTTCAGAATGTGTTTCAGCTATGGAGCACACACTTCCCTTTTGGGCACTGTGGTGATGGGGCTTTGGGCCCCATTGCCACACTGTTCAAAATGTGCTTCAGCTATGGAGCACACACTTACCCTTTGGGCACTGTGGTGATGGGGCTTTGTGCCCCATTGCCACACTGTTCAAAATGTGCTTCACCTATGGAGCACACACTTACCTTTTGGGCACTGTGGTGATGGGGCTTTGGGCCCCATTGCAACACTGTTCAAAATGTGCTTCAGCTATGGAGCACACACTTACCCTTTGGGCACTGTGGTGATGGGGCTTTGTGCCCCATTGCCACACTGTTCAAAATGTGCTTCACCTATGGAGCACACACTTACCTTTTGGGCACTGTGGTGATGGGGCTTTGGGCCCCATTGCCAACTGTTCAAAATGTGCTTCACCTATGGAGCACACACTTACCTTTTGGGCACTGTGGTGATGGGGCTTTGAGCCACATTGCCACAGTGGTCATGGTCTGCTTGCATTGTGTAGGCCACACACACAATTATGTGTGACACATGTGTTAGGGGGTCACATTGTATGTTCAATGTCATGTTCAGTGTTGTATGCATTTGACACAGACCACACACGCTTGTCATGGTGTTGTAGGCTGGGATGTAATTTACTGACAGTCCTTATGTGGGAGTATGCTAGTTGTGTCATGCATTACCCGTCCTATGAGTAGGGGTGGTTGTAGTGACAGGCATCCAGCCCCCATGAGTGGTGATGGTAGTAGTGGTAGGCATCCATCCCCCTAAGGGTGGGGATGGTAGTATTGACAGGCATCCAGGCCCCCCTGAGTAGGGGTGGTGGTAGTGACAGGCATCCAGGCCCCCTGGGTAGGGGTGGTAGTAGTGGCAGGCATCCATCCCCCATGAGTAGGGGTGGTGGTAGTGACAGGCATCCAGGCCCCCTGAGTAGGGGTGGTGGTAGTGACAGGCATCCAGGCCCCCTGGGTAGGGGTGGTAGTAGTGGCAGGCATCCATCCCCTAAGGGTGGGTATGGTAGTAGTGGTAGGCATCCAGCCCCCCATGAGTGGGGATGGTAGTAGTGGTAGGCATCCCATCCCCTAAGGGTGGGTATGGTAGTAGTGGTAGGCATCCAGCCCCCATGAGTGGGGATGGTAGTAGTGGTAGGCATCCAGCCCCCATGAGTGGGGATGGTAGTAGTGGTAGGCATCCAGCCCCCCATGAGTGGGGATGGTAGTAGTGGTAGGCATCCGGCCCCCCATGAGTGGGGATGGTAGTAGTGACAGGCATCCAGCCCCCCCTGAGTAGGGGTGGTGGTAGTGGTAGGCATCCAACCCCCATGAGTGGGGATGGTAGTAGTAGTAGGCATCCATCCCCCCATGAGTGGGGATGGTAGTAGTGGTAGGCATCCGGCCCCCCATGAGTGGGGATGGTAGTAGTGGTAGGCATCCAGCCCCCCATGAGTGGGGATGGTAGTAGTGGTAGGCATCCAGCCCCCAATGAGTGGGGATGGTAGTAGTGGCAGGCATCCATCCCCCTTAGGGTGGGTATGGTAGTGGTGGAAGGCATCCATCCCCCTAAGGGTGGGGATGGTAGTAGTGACAGGCATCCAGCCACCCCTGGATAGGGGTGGTGGTAGTGGTAGGCATCCAGCCCCCCATGAGTGGGGATGGTAGTAGTGGTAGGTATCCAGCCCCCCATGAGTGGGGATGGTAGTAGTGGTAGGCATCCGTCCCCCCATGAGTGGGGATGGTAGTAGTGACAGGCATCCAGCCCCCCCTGAGTAGGGGTGGTGGTAGTGGTAGGCATCCAGCCCCCCATGAGTGGGGATGGTAGTAGTGGTAGGCATCCAGCCCCCCATGAGTGGGGATGGTAGTAGTGGTAGGCATCCGGCCCCCCATGAGTGGGGATGGTAGTAGTGACAGGCATCCAGCCCCCCCTGAGTAGGGGTGGTGGTAGTGGTAGGCATTCAGCCCCCCATGAGTGGGGATGGTAGTAGTGGTAGGCATCCAGCCCCCATGAGTGGGGATGGTAGTAGTGACAGGCATCCAGGCCCCCTGGGTAAGGGTGGTAGTAGTGGCAGGCATCCAGGCACCCCTGGGTAGGGGTGGTAGTAGTGGCAGGCATCCAGCCCCCTATGGGTGTGTATGGCATTGGTGTTGGCCATCCCACCCCTATGGTTCTGCTGTTGCTAGTGTACGTTATTTGTGCATCCCTATGTGTGTGTGACATGTTTCGTGTACGTGTGGTTTGTTTGTATTGTTGGTGTTTGACTTACCGTCTGCGCCGTACGCGTCCGTGCCGGTCCAGGTAATAGATGTAGAGTATAGGTAGGACCTGCGCAATGGGATTCATGCTTGGATCGTCTCATTCGGGTTTCTCGTGTCTTCGAGTCGTACTCGTAGCAGGCTTGTTCGTCTCGTAGCCGTGGATCGTCTTGTGGCGCGAAACGGAGCTTTTGTACGGCTCGCCCGGATGCTCAAACGTGCCGGACGTAGCGACGAGTTTGGCGCGTACGGAAGACGCATCGTACTAGTCTGGGCGGAAGGTGCTGTGTATTTGGTTCCGTGCAACTCGATTCGGCGTTTACGGATCCGGCTCGGGCGGGGTACAGGAGCTGGAATGGGTAAGTACGGCTCGCTCGGAATCTGGGCTGTTATGCGCATCGTACTTGTTCGTTCGGTAGAGTGTTCGAGTCGGTCGGAAAACAGGCGTTCGGCTGGTATTTTTTCCGGACGAATACTGTTAGGTGCGCTTCCGGCCGACATCGGAATCGACCCCTCTGTGCTTCCCATTAGTTCTACACCATAGTCAAAAATTGTCACATATGGTCTAATTTAAACAATTGGTTTTTGTGGATCTGGGGTCATATTACAAACCGTACCTGGGGTATAGCATGTGTGTGCATCTGATTTCTGCACCCCTGGGGGAATGTAGTACTACAGAAAAAGACACCGACACTTGTCCAACCTCTTCTGTAATACAGAACGCACCAGTGCACATAGAGTGCCATTGCTATCTTCAGGAGCATTCCCTCATTAAAGTGGGGGTGTGGGCCAATACTAATGATGGAAACACTTTACTTCTGCATCTGCAAACTTATGGACATGGGTGCAGACACATAGAGGCCATCAGGAGGCGCACTGATGCTGACTGTATGCCACCAAAAGGTGGTGGCACACAGTCAGTGCTCCCCGGTGGGTGACTCCTCAAAGGGGTACCATGGACACTCACTGTCCACTCTTCGAAGTGCAGCTGGGTGCTGCCTGCACAGAGTAAGATGGAGCGGATGCTTCAGTCAGCCAGTCCAACTTTTAGTAATGCACTGTTTGTGGCTGCTCTGGTGGCAGCTCATTGCTTATAATAGGGCACACTGTCCCTGTTAGCATCTGGCATACCAGTTAAAAGGAGGACAAAGAGACAGTGCACCCATTATGTAATACAGGTCCCATTAGTGAAGGTGATGTCTGCGCTGCTTCTCTACCCCATGCCTGCTCCGGCTCTGTTCTGTCTGCTCATACTCCATGTAAACTGTTGGTGCCACTTAGGTGTCAAACACAGCCATACCTTCATATATCCTGCAGCATGCTCCTATATCCAACAGCAGGGATCCATAGCAACACTTGCTCATTGCTAAGTGATAGGTCACTTCTGACAGCAGCCTGAAGGCTGTTGTTGACCTGACACTGGCACGCTGTGCTTTTCTAGTAAGTACCCATAAAAGTTTTGTGTAAGGTGTGTTTTTTCCAGTCCCCCTTCTTTCAGGGACCCTTACATTCTGTTTCTGTTTATTAAAGATGCGGTGACATGCTTATCCGGGTTGGCTGTATTACAGATAACCTTGCAGAATAACATTATGCTGTTTGCTTAAATAGTAAGATGATTTTCTTTTTTATGGGGGTTGCTAGAAGATTATTAACTCATTGTGGGGCAGAGGCACAATGCCCTCCGTGGATAAGTTGCCACTTGGGCACTGTTTAATACATGATTAATAATATATTTGTACCTCTAGTTGCTGCAGGGGCTTCACTAAGTAATGTTTCATCTAGAACTAAAAAGAATTCAGGTTAAAGACAAAAACCCCAGGGCCCTAAACAAGGAAAGGAGAATTCTTTGGATAACAGAAAGGAAATGTAGACATCACCCCTAATCCCCCCATCTTAAACGTCTCAGAAAGACCAGAAATGCGTATAACAAGAGCATTCGCAAATCAAAAAAATAATTCTTTAGTCTGGAGCTGGAGAGCGCTAAGAATAGACCTCGCAAGCTCTTTGAAATGGTAAAACAACAATCGAACAAACTGGCAAAAACCGCTCAAGAAGTAACTAAATCCCTAATAGACTGTGATGAGTTCTCCTCCTTCTTTGCAACCAAAATCAATTTCCTGGGAAACGAGCTGAATTCCGCCGCAAGCGCCCAGTCTCTTCTTCCGGCGACACAAACCAACATTTCCACTCACCTCCGCCAGGCAGCACCCAAAAACCAAGCTCACTGGTCTACCTTCGACCTATACGATGACCATATCATCTCGAAAATCTTAGCATCCATTAAACCGAACAACCACTTCAATGACCCGCTCCCCTCCAACCGCGTGTCCGCAACCAACCAATTTATCATACCCATTTGGACCACAATAATCAATGCTTCTCTAACGCAAGGGTCCATACCTGACTCTCTAAAAGCTGGGCAAGTCACCCCCATCTTATAAAAACCCACTCTGTATCCTGCTGAACCGGACAATTTCAGACCTATATCCAATATTCCACTTCTAGCTAAAGTTCTCGAAAAATGCGTGCAACAACAACTTAGCCAACACATCGCCAAATTCAACCTGCTAGACGTATGCCAATCAGGCTTCAGGCCAGATCACAGCACTGAAACTACTATTCTCCACATAGTAGATGACACCCTTCTAGCCCTAGACCAGGACAAAACGTGTCTCTTAATTCTTCTAGACCTATCATCGGTGTTCGACACAGTCAACTATGAGAAGTTACTAGATCGTTTTGAAAATAGGATGGGATTAGGGGGAACCGTCCTCGAATGGTTTAAATCCTTCCTTCGTAACTGCTCCCAAAGATTCTTAGTTAATTGAAAGCTATCCAATCCTTCTCCAATCACGATCGGAGTTCCCCAAGGTTCATCTCTCCCCTATGCTTTTTAACCTCTATCTGGAACCGTTAGCTGAAATTCTGTGTATCGCCAGCATCTCTTTCCACATGTATGCAGATGACACACAGATCTACATCAAAATCTCATCTCTAGAAGAGATCAGAACAATGAACGAGGCTCTACAGCTAAATGTGCAATGGCTTGCTAGCAACCAGCTCAAGCTGAATGCGCAAAAAACTGAATTCTTGCTAATCTCCCCCCCCTAAAAGTTCAACTGACATACTGGAACGGACTAACTCGATCATCGCGCTGAACTGCACCCAGACCATAGTGGAGTCAGCCAAATCACTAGGAATCACACTGGACAAGAACTTGAATATGAGAGCCCACATCAGCACACTAGCCAAAAATGCAAGGTTTCCCCTGAGATACCTGAGAAAATTAAAACCATTCCTAGAAACATCGGACCTTAAAATGGCAGTTCAGGCACTAGTTATTTCTAAGATCGAGTACGGATGCTCTACCCTCTCCGGACTACCCAAGATCTCAACGGCTCCCCTAAAAGCTTGTCTCAACGCAGCTGCAAGACTCCTAACAGGTTCAAAAAAATTCGACCACATCTCTCAGCACCTCAAAGCGCTGAACTGGCTCCAGTACGAAGCCAGAACACAGCTCAAATTGGCCTGTGTCACACACAAAGAGTTACACTCTAACGCTCCAGCGTATCTCGCCCAGAAAATTGTGGTCTCCGGAGGAGATAGGCACTCCCGGTCTGCCAGGACTTTTGTTCTGAAACCTCCCATCTTCCGGAAGAAGAAAACATACAACAGAGCTTTCTCTGGGGCCGCACCTAGAATCTGGAACTCGCTGCCACCCAACGTCAGAAGAATGCCTTGCTTGTCTAGATTCAAAAAGGAAGCGAAGACTTTCCTAATGGGCAAATTCCTTCCTTAACACTCTCAGCGCATATACAGCTCAGCTGCCTAGCGTTATGCTCTCTTCTTGACCTCTACCAGGGTATGCCAATCTGGACTTCCTTGATGTAGCCTATGCAAAGTCTTGTATCATGGTTGTTGCTATTTCCTTTTACTTCATTCGTACCTCACTGTCACTTTATGGGGCAGAGTCTGTTGCTGTACAATCTGTCTCTGCTCCCACTAATGTTTGTTTTTCTTCCCTAAGTTGTACCCATGTTGCCTATTCCCTCTCATTGCAATATCCTGCTTATCACGGCAAATCGTTCACATGATTTCGTCTGTTCTAAACTTTTGTAAACATCTTGCTTAGCTCTGTAAAGTGCTCTGATACCCTAACGGGTCACATTCGCGCTCTATAAAACACTAAATAAATAAATAAATAGAAGCCTTCAAATGTCTTTTAACCCCTTCCATGCTCATGACGAGCTCAGCTCGTCATGCTGCGCAGTGCTCGTGTGCGCATGACGAGCTGAGCTCGTCATGAACCCGTCCGCTTAATGAAACGCCTCGCACAGGGCGAAAATCGGCCGCGCATGGAAGGGGTTAAAAAGAATGGTTTTATGACTATATTATTTTACATTGTTATATTGTGGATGAATAATGCACCAGGTCTCATTGACCTCCCCCCATAAGTTACTTATTCATTAGGAGCCTAGATAGCATTACAAGCTGGTAACACAAACCAAACTTCCCTGCTCTTGTTCTATAACTGAGCTCCACAAATCTTAAAATCATTTACAACTTAGTTCAGTGCAATCTAGGGAGAAGATAAATAAATATTAAACATGATCACTTTAGTTGCTTTCATGATTATAACATGCCACAACATGCTTAGATAGTACAATCAGTAATCACTCAAAGTCATTTAGAGAACTGGCATATATCAGCACAACACGTTTAACATTAGCAGACAGGACAGTTCTTTGATTTAGGGGGCTTGCGGTAGAATTGAACAATAATATAATCATTCTTTTGGTCATGCCCAGTGTTTCTTATTTGCATACAATCTAAATTTGTCTTGGAAATATGAATATAACCTAGGTTGTCCCAGGGTGTTAAAGCTCAGATGTTCCATGAAAGGATGATTAACCCCTTATCACAGTGATTAGTTATTTTTAGCAGCTACACTGATTTCAAGGCCTCAGACTATAGGAAACAGTCAGTAGGGGTCTTATTCAAATGAGTGCCAGCTGTTTTACAGACAATAATTTGAAAATTCCTTCCAGAGCAAACTTTAACAATAATTTGGGCACACAACTCTCCTACTTTAAATGAGCAATTCCCACAGATTTATATATACTTATCTCAAACATAGTAATTTTGGTTCTAGTTCATATGTAAATTCCCTTTTGTTATCAAAATAATCATGACAAAGATACTGGTACCATATAACTGTTTTGCAAACCTCATAAAATGTGAATTTGTGGATACTAAGGATGATATTCCTTCCTGTGTTTAACTAGGGCAGCACCTTTTCTTTCTGCGCCACTCAAAAAGTCATAATTATCTTTTTAAAACTGTCAGAAGTAAGAGGAGGCAAAGAGAACCAGCACTGCCAAAATCAATTGGTCTCGACCTATTGACTCCATTGAAAAGCCAGGTCTTGAGTTTCTTTCTGAAGTCTGCTAGGGAGGGTGCTGTTCGGAGGTGGAGGGGCGGGTCGTTCCAGGTCTTGGCAGTGATGCAGGAGAATGAACACCCCCTGCTGTGGCTGCCACAGATGTGGAGGGTGTGTGCGAGGGAGAGAGAGGAGGAGTGCAGGTGTCTTGTGAGCAGATGGAAGTTCAGTCGATGCTTGATGTAAGACGGTCCTTGATTGTGTAGAGCTTTGTAGGCATGCGTGAGGATCTTGAACTGGCATCTCTTCTGGATCGGGAGCCAGTGGAGCTTTCTGAGGTGAGGGGTGATGTGGGCCCGTTTGGGGAGTTCCATGCTGAGTCTGTCTGCCGTGTTCTGTATGTGAAGGGTGTGGAAGCAGGATCAGACAACTGCATTGACTTGTTGTTTTATAGTCAGTTGGCTGTCGAGGATGATGCCCAGGTTTCGTGCGTGGTCTGTTGGTGTGGGTGTTGGTTCGAGTTCTTCTGGCCACCAGCTGTGGTCCCATACGGAAGTGTTCTTCCCGAACATCAGTACTTCAGTTTTGTCGGAGTTGATTTTGAGATAGTTGTCTCCATTTGGCTACGGTGGTCATGGTGTTGCGGAATTTGGTTTTGTCACTGTAGGGGCCCTCGGTCATTTTCGAGATTCTAAAATAGTGATGTTAAATCCAACTTTACCAGTAAAGAGGATTTATCATTACCATTCCAAAGATTTGAAACATAATTCAGCTTCACCTTTATGTTAAGGAATTACAGCTAAAAAGTGTATTAAGGAATTTTCAGTGTTGCACTATGAGAGGAGTAGGCCTCACAGTAGTGAAAATGAATTGAGCTGTTTGTCACTACCAGGACATGCAAAACTTAAAAGTACATGTCCCACCTTTTATTTACAGAGCACCCTGCCCATAGGGCTACTTAGGGCCTATCATAGGGTGACATCGATGTAATAAAAAGGGAAGTTTCAGGCTTGGCAAGTATCTTTTATTGCCAATTTGAAGTGGCAGTAAACTGTACACACAGGAGCTGCAATGGCAGTCCTGAGACATGGGTAAGGGGCTACTTATGTGGTTGGCACATGGTACATATAGTGTACTTTACTATGGACTTATAAGTAATCTAAATATGCCAATTGGGGAGGAACCAATATTATCATGTTTACGGGAGAGAGCACATGCACTTTAGCACTGTTTAGCAATGATAAAGTGCTCAGAGTCCTAAAGCCCGCAAAAACGAAGTTAGAAAAATGGAGGTAGGCAGGCAAAAAATTGGGGGAAGACCACCCTAAGACTGTCAGGTCTGACATGTGACCCCCACAGCTGAAAGTTGGAGTTGGGAGTTCTTGGGAGTTCTCTTCACTAAGGCAGAAAAATCTGGAGAGGCCATCAGTGTTGGTATGGTCAGTCCACGGGCGATGTTCCACCATAAAGTCCATTCCTTGTAGGGAGATGGATGACCTCAACAGTTTGGGATTTTCACCCCTCATCTGCATAAGCCATCTGAGGGGTCTGTGGTCTGTCTGAAACAGGAAGTGAGTCCCAAATAGGTATGGTCTCAACGTCTTCAGTACCCAGACCACCGCAAAAGCTTCTCTTTCATTGTTTCTCCACCTCTGTTCCTGTGGGAGTAATCTCCTCCTAATGAAGGCTACCGGCTAGTCTAGGCTCTCCTCATTAAGTTGTGCTAACAATGCCCCTATGCCATGCTCTGAATTCTCTCTGCACTTGGAATTTATTGGAAGAGTCAGGGGCACTGAGCAAAGGTGCTGCGCACATGGCTTCCTTTAGAGTTTTCTAACAAGCCTATGTCCAGATCTGGGCTGCTTCCTCGAAGTCAGCTCAGGTAAGGGGGCAACCATGGTGCTATAGCCCTTAAAAAATAATCTGTGAGACCTAGGAACGTTCTTACCTCTACTAGAGTTTTAGGTTGTTCCCATGCCAAGATAGTTTCAATCTTGCCTCCACCTACCAGGTGTCTCAGATGCGCCACAGAACCCTACCCAATATAACACTTGCTGGCCTCAATTGTCAGGCCTGCCTGTGGCAGAGCCTGAAGCACCTCATGGAGGTAATGTAGATGTTCCTTCCACCTAGAACTGTAGATGGCTATGGCATCTAAGTAGGCGGCACAAAAAACCTCCTTGCCAGGGAGGACCCTATTGACCAACCGTTGGAAGGTAGCAGGGGCATTTTTCAAGCCAAAGGATATTACCTGGAATTGGTAACGGCCCTCTGGGGTTGAGAATGCTGACCTCTCTTTGGCCCCCTGAGTCAGAGTGATCTGCCTGTACCTCGACATCAAATCAAAGGTACTAAGGAATTGGGCAGTGCCCTGCCTGTCAATGAGCTCATCAGCTCTGGGGATGGGGTGTGCAGTAGTTCTGGTGACTGAGTTGAGTCCTCTGTATTCCACGCAGAACTAAAGTTCTGGTTTGGCACCCGGTGTGGCAGCCTTTGGTATCAAGACCACAGGGCTGGACAAAGGACTATTGGAGGGCTCAATTACCTCTAAGGCCAATATCTTGGAGACTTCCTCCTGGATGCTTGATCTCACCCTGTCATACAATCTGTAAATTGCTTTCTTTACAGGGAGACTGTCTCCAGTGTCTACATTATGCACGCATAAAGTGTGTGAGTCCAGGGATGAGGGAGAACAATGGGGCAAACTGTCCCAGTAACTGGTGGCAGTCACCTTGCTGTTCTGGGGTCAGTGTGGTACAAAGGTTGACACCCTTCACTGACCCATCATGTTCTTTTACAGAGAGGAGATCAGGGAGTGGTTCACTCTTCTCTTCTACTCCCTCATGTGTCAGCAGGAGCAGGCTCACTTTGGTCCATACTGATGAGTCATGTGCTCACTCCCACCCCCTCACCTATTCGTCCTCTCCCGCAGCCTCATATTCGAAAATATACCATAACTCAGTCTCCCACAATGCTCCCCTGATAGCAAAACAAACTGAACACAACAATAAACAAAATACAAAACACGAGATGCCGCGCATGTACTACCCCTCTCTCAAAACCACTCTATCTTATCTGCAAAAAAATTATCTTGTGAACAAAATGTTCATAAATAAAATGTACTCTAAAAAAATGAACCAACACCACCCTATACGTGCTACAGTGCATGAATAAATCTGCTGCAGTTCAAATTAAATTCTGCTCTGCTCCAATAAAACAAGCAACATTTCAGCTGCCACCTGAGTCAATACATTCACTTCCTGCAAAAATGATCCAGCACATTCCATTCCGGATGTTCCATAATATCTCTGTCTCTGTGGTGATTAATTCATAGTCTTTGTACCTTTTAACTGAATCCTTTAATGTTAGTGATGACTTTTTGTTCAGCCGGGGAGTAAGTAGTGGGTAGCGGTCTTTTTACTTAGTTTGGCTACACGTGTTTTTGAGGGAGTAGGGTGGGGAGTAGAGGCTAATGGGGGTGCAATTGGGTATTATGACACTGTTGTACCATGTAATAAGTCAACACTGTACAGTCAGTTGAGTTGATCCTTTTATTTGTTGCAGTAACCCCTGACGAAGAGCCTTCAGGCTCGAAATGCATTGGGTGTTACACTAATGAGTCTACTTTGGATTATGTTCGACCTTCACGTGCCGTTGTTGAAGGCCTGGATGGGCACACAAGAGGCATTTGAAAATGAACAATAAAAGAACTAAGGTGTAATTATGCTGTCTCCGTATTGATTGAAATGAAGGAAGAAGAATGGAATAAGGAACAGTGAACTAATGGAGTATAATGTTGAAAGTTGGACAACTTATGAGGAAGCGGGAGGAATTACCCCTTATTTTGCAGTGCGACGGATGGGTGCGCGAGTCAGTGCCCTGTGGGAGACTTGAATATAAGCTGGGACCTGGGACGGTTCTCAGCATCATCCGTAAACGCACGCGGTCATGAATACAATTTTTATTAATGACTAACTTAAAGGGAAGGTGTGCATTCTCACAATCACTTTGTTTTGATCTTGTAAGTTACACCACACTCATCCCACATGGGGGCTTCATTAATGTTGACATGAAGTTAGTGCCTCTGTCTGACACTAGCTCCTTGGTGAACCCAACATGGTTAAATATCCCCATCAGAGCTCTTGCCACCACAGGTGCAGTCACTGACCTCAGAGGATTGCCTCTGGGTAGCGTTCTCCAGGTCATTGCTTAACAGACACTCAACAGTCATGGCAGGGCTCACAGCAACTTTAAAAAAAACTGAGACCCCCCACACTAAAAGGAAACCAGATCCATCGGTAGATGGCTCTTGCGATTGTTGATGACTACGACTTGGTGGAATGTGTTCAGTAGGACATGCCCTGCTGACACCAGCTGACACTTGACAGTTTTGCTGGCTCCTGTGTCATGCAGAACCTCCACTCATTGACCATTAATGGTGACCCACCATCTATACTTTCGTGTAGTTCCTATAAACCTATTTAGGATCTGCGCATTTAGACAACATAGACTGTGGGATTGGTGTTCAGACTCATTCCAGACACCCCCACTGGGTATGTTTGCCTGTATACCTAGGTAGCTCACAGTGCCACTGTAAACTCCTCTTACCAAGGATAGAATAGTTCCTGGCAACTATCGAACATGACAACTCTGTCCCATCAGGGATTGTGGAAACAGTACAGTAGTTTTCGCTCAGTCACTCGTGCTCACTTCGTCTCAGAGAAATACACAGAATAAACGGTGGGGACGTTTTCAATAAGCATTTATTGAACCAGCGTCAATATAGTGTAAAATAGGTGTGCTGAAACAACCTAAGACAGAAACAGATATAAATGATCATAAGCACCAACAGAGTAAATGGATGGTAGATTCCTACCATAGTGCTAAAACAATGGATATATGCAAGTATATAAATACATGACAATAATAACTGCGTACTCCTACGATGCAACCCTAACTAGATGTACCTAAGTGTACCTAGCATGTATGTAGGTGTAGAGCCAAGAATCCCCCGAGGCTGAAGCCAACCCCATTACCTGAAGTGAGAGACTGTGGGACCCCGTCTTGGTCTCGAGCTGAACACCCCACGAGGTATGTCAGACCACTGCGAGCTGGAGTGTCTGCATGCAGGAACCTCAGCGTCTCGCGTCAGTGTGTCAGCATGTAAGTCTTTCTCCTCTGCCTGCCTTGGCAACGTTATGGTGTATATATACCCAAAAGGTACCCTCAGGGAATTCTACCTTGCTGTGTCATGTTGGCCGAAGATGACGGAAGGGATGACCCTTATACATAGTTATTATGCAGAAGATGGTAATCCTGCTGTGATTCTGAGAATCTTCATGTATAATAAATGAGGATAGTTTTCGGGGAAAACCACATGACATTTTATGCAGCGCTTAACTAGGTAAAAGGTCAATACCAAAACCAGTCATGTAGTGTAATGGTATGGTACATGTAGGTGAAGTGTCAGGATACTACTCAGGCCTGTATTGGGGTACCCTATGAAATATAACAATACTTGGAAATATTTGCAGGCATGTGGGCATTTGGCATACATTCTCTACAACCCAGACACTAGGGTTACTATCTGAGACTACCTCCTCTCTGAGCGCTACTCTTGCCAATCCAAGTGTCTGCCCACCGGTGGGGAACTGTGCCCCCTTGGGAAATTTGAAGTCACCCTTAGTGTGACCTTACTTAAAGCACTCTGTAGATTGGAGTACAAACCTCCCTGTCTTATGATCAAAGAACTCTTTCTTCTTTGGGTCAAACTGGGACTGGTTACCACTACTCCCTTGGGGATTACTGTAGGGGCCTTTTGAGATCTCCTTGTTTTTAATTTTTTCTACCCCCTCTTTCTTCTGTTTGGAACTCTGACCACCTTTGTGGGTGTCCCCCCAGATACCTTTTTGGACACTCAGGTGCTAGCCCAGAGGTCCGCCTCCTCAGTAAGTTTCCTGAGGTTCAGTCAGCTTACTGTCAACTAGGTGCTGGTGCAACTCTGTAAAGCAAATACTGAGCATGTGCTCTCTCATGATCACATTGTAAAACCCACCAAGCCATTTGGTTAACCCTGGGAGGAGTTCGCGGAGTTGCGCTACGCGAAACTCTGCGAAGTGGGAAAAAAACTCTGCCGCGCTATGCAGAGCTCCGCAAGCGGCGGAGTGAGATACAAAAAATGCAGTTCGCGGTGATTTTCAGTACCGGATGCTTGTCTGCACTGTGCAATCATTGCGAACGGCACCATGCACAGCACAAGCGAGCGCTGCTTTCCTTTCTGCCACTCGAGTAGATTTTAACTCGAGGAGCAGCTTTCTCAACGCGAACGGGCAGTTTCTCAACGCGAGCGGTTGCGAGCTTACGCGACCACTCTCAATGAGAAACCTGACCGCCCCCCACGTTGAGAAATCTCGCCGGGAGGTGAATTTTCCTCGCTCGCCAACTTGACGTTGGTGAACGTGAGCGAGGAAAAAAACTCCTCCTATTTTTTCCTGACCTGTGTTTGTTGGCTATAGGACTCTGGGCACTTTACCACTGCTGATCAGTGCTAAAATGCATATGCTCTCTGTGAAAATTGTTTTTGTGATTGGTTCTCCCTGATTGGCATATTTGTTTTACCAGTAGGTCCCTAGTAAAGTGCACTGAGTGTGACAGGGCTAGTAAATCAAATGCTACTAGTGGGCTTGCAGCACTGATTGTGCCACCCACATGAGGAGACCTGAAAAGAGGTCTCAGGCCTGCCACCACAGTGCCTGTGCGCAGTTTGTTAACTGCCATGTCGACTTGGCAAGTGCACCCACTTGCCAGGTCCTAACCTTCCCCTTTCTTACATATTGGGCACCCCTGTGGTATGCCCAAGATACCCCCCTTGGCAGGGTGCAGTGTATGTGAAAGGTAGGACATGCACTGGTGTGTGTAACATGTCCTGATAGTGAAATACTGCCAATTTCATTTTGCACTATTGAAAGGCTATCTTGCCCCATAGGACAGAATGGGGAATGCTTTGTAACATTTCACAAGCATATCTTCCCAAAGGGCTAAGATGGAAAAATTGAGTTTGGTATCCCTGAACTCAGGATTTAATAACACATCTTTTAGTAAAGATGGTTTTTAAATTGTGTGTTTGAAAATACCAGTTTCAGAAAGTGGCTATTTTCTTGTTCAACCATCCTGTGTGCCTCTGCCTGTTTGTGGATTGACTGTCTGGCTTTGGAGTGACAGGAGCTGGAGTGGTGCAGTGGCTCGAGGAGTCTGGATGAGTCAGCACTAGGATGAATCGGCCTGATCCGCATTTGGAGTGGTGGGAGGAGTAGCACCTGTACCTGAATAGGGCTGTGCCTGCCTTCTACAATGCTGGCTCCTCATCCCTGTGGTATGTTTGGAACCAAGGCTCACACTGACAATGGATGTTGTTTTGCACTTGCAGAGTGCCCCTCATAACTGGTTTGAACTGGGCTCAGAGCCCCTTGCACCAAGAGAACAAAGACATTTTGGGGTATAAGTATTAAACCTAAAACCCCTGAACTTTAGATCATTCCTGCAATTCATGAGGAACCTTTGCCAAGGAGAAGAGCCGGAGAGATTGAGGAGAAGTACTGCCCTTGCTGTGTGTCTGGGGTTGGCCTGCAGTGGCTGTTTCTGCCAAGGAAAGGAGAAGGGCTTTGCTGTGTGCTGTGTCCCCTGCTTGAAGGAGATCTCCAAGGGCCTGAAGTGAGCTGGCCTCCTCTTCTGAAGTCTCAGGGACACAAAGACTTTACCCCCAGCTCCCCTGAACTCTGCTGCTGTGAGTTCTGACCTGCCAAGAGGTGCATGTGCCAGCTTTGGGCCTCTGGAGGTTGTTGCTGTTGTTTGGGAGCTGGAAGAAAGGAGAGACTCAAAGAACTACAGATTTGACGCATCAAGGGATCACGGCTGAAGAGGACCGACACAGCGCTGCTCGCCGCATCGATCGCTGACGCATCCCGGATTTCCACGCATTGTACCTGTGCAGCAAGTTCTTCCGACGCATCACCTGCGGACTGGAACCGTTATGAAGAATCGACGCTTCGCTCCCTGTACAGACCGGATTCGACGCAACCCTTCCTCTGCGTGCAGCGGGACTGTCGCATCGCCTCCCCAAGGTCTCAGGAGTGTCGCATCTCTTTGTTTTCCGATGCTGCAGCTGTTTGGCTTGTGAACTTTGACGCATCTACAGGTACTTTGATGAAAAGTCACGCATCCATAGTTTTCTTTGGTACAAGTACTTGAAACCTTTTGAAAGTCATATTTTTAACTGTGTATGTTGGATTTTTGTCGTTTTGGTCTTGTTTAGTTTAGATAAAGATATTTTATTTTTCTAAACTGGTGTAGTGTCCTTTTGTGGTGTTTTTTTAAAGTTTAGAATGCTTTATTGAGATAATAAACAAAGTAAAACATCAGTACATAGTCATGTAGCATGAAAATAGAAGTAAAATATGTATATATGACTACAAGGCTAATAAAACCCTCGGAAAGAAAAACCTGTACATAGAGTAAATGCATTTTAAAATGTTTAAATTTTAAGAGAAACGAAATGAAGAGAAAGAAAAGAGAGGGGGGGAGGGGAATACATCAGAAGTTAAAACAATTAAGCAGAATAATGAGAAACAATTAGCATTGTGAATTTTAAAAAGAGAAAATTGGTACCATAGATACAAGTGAAATCAAGTAGCCAACCTGGAAAGAAAAGAGGTTAGTGGTGACCACAACAAGTCTTTTTTGATCAACAGCGGTAGTGAAGTGGCGTGGGCACGATCAAGCCTGTGATGGTGACAAAGCAAGTTCCACCAAGCTTGATATGAAATTTTAGAGGTATCCTTCCAATTAGTGGTGATAATCTGAAAGGAAATAGCTAAAAACAAATCAATAAATTTACCCACATTGCTGTGGGCATCCCAGATAGGCGAAGAACTACCCAAAAAAACATGTACAATATCAAAAGAAACGTTGGTAGATAATATTTCATTCCATTTCAACCATATACGAGACCAGAAAGATTTAACCAAAGGGCAGTGGAAGAACATATGAAGAAAGCCACTGCTCTCGTGGGAACAAGACCAACATTTTTTGGAATCTAACAATTTGAATTTGTGCAGGTCAGTAGGGGTGAAAAAAAGTCTATTATAAAAGTAATATAAAGTCTGCGTTGTACTAGCTGAGCGTGAGGAAGTATGGATTTTTGACCAGATGGAGTCCCATGTTTGAAATGAAAAATCCTGGGCCAAGTCCTTCTCCCATAGGAGTTCTAAGTTGGATTTGGTTCTAGCATCAACAAAACGGGATAATATCTTGTATATAGCAGCTGCTTTAAATTGGGTAGAAAAATCAAGTGGGGGGGAGGCCTGGTCAGGTGTATCAAAGGAACAACCCTGGGAAAAGAGACGAGTCAGAGACTCCTAAGCAAGGGATAATGAAGGGCATGTATGGAGGAAATACCATAAGACTTTTGGATATCCGAAAAGTCCATAAAGGACCCGTCCTTCAACAAGTGGTCAAGTGTAATGATGCCTTTGTCAATCCATTCCTTCCAGAATAGAGCTCTGTTGTTAATCTTTAAATGTTTATTATACCAGACTGGAGTCCATGAAAGTTGGTCTGCAGAGGAGAGATGAGTTCTAAGCAGAGAGGTTGCGAGTGCTTTGGAGTGAGTAAAGGTAGGTGAAGAGAAACACTTCGGGGTTGGGATAAGCGGGTAGCTGTGATAAAGGAAAAAGGTGTGTTTTGAGCTTGTTCTAATGAGCTCCAGGCCGTTATAGGTGTATGTGTGGATTCGGTTAAAAAGGTCCATATTTGTTTCAGAGTGAATGCAGAGTGGTAACGTCTGAGATTGGGAAAATTGACTCCTCCTAACTCTTTGGGTTGTTGGAGACGAAAAAGTAAAATCCTGGCCTTGCGATTGTTCCAAACAAATTTGGTCAAGGAGCAATTGATGGTACTGAAAAAGGAATGTGGGAGGGAGACCGGAAGCATAGAAAGATAAAAATTGATAATTGGAAGAAGCACCATTTTAATTGTAGCTAATCTACCCCACTAGGATAAGAAAAGTGGGGACCAGCTTTCAGTGAGAGCAGAGAGCTTTCTAAGTATATCAGCAAGGTTAATTCTAATAGTTTCCCTAATGTTATTAGCATAAAGAATGCCTAAGCATTTGATACTTCTGGAATTTCATTCGAAACCTGTGTCGTGAAACATATGGGAAAGGCAGTGCTTATTTAAAGGCATGACTTCGGATTTATCGATATTCAATCTATAGCCGGAAACTATAGAATAATCTTGTAACAAGGAGAAGAATGCCGGCAGAGAAGTAGAAGGATTGGAGATATATAACAAAATATCATCTGCATATGCAGTAAATTTGATGTCGATATTTTTACATTGGAGACCTGTTTAGTGTGGTGAGCATCTAAGTTTCTCTAAGAAGGGTTGTAAAGTGAGAATAAATAAGAGTGGGGAAAGAGGACAACCCTGCCTAGTCCCCCTAAGGAGTGGAAAATATTTAGATTGACAACCATTCACCCAAATGGAGGTAGAGGGGGCAGAGTATAACAACTGGATGTATTTAATAATAGGAGGGCTGAAGCCATGCCATTTCAATGCGCCAAAGATAAATTCCCAATTTACCCTATCGAATGCTTTCTCAGCGTCTAATGAAATGGCAGCGACAGGTGAATCCATTTTAGAAGCCAGGTGGATAATATTAAGGAAGGTTCTCGAATTATCTGTGATAGATCGTCCTTTTACGAACCCTGATTGGTGTATATTGATGAGGTCTGGGATTACCTTATTAATGAGGAGGGCAAGTAATTTAGCAAAGATTTTACAATCTGTATTAATCAGGGAAATGGGCCTGTAGTTTTTACAAAGAGAGGGATCTTTATCTTTTTTAGGGATCAGACATAGCATTGCCTGGGTGAAAGATCCTCGTGATTCGCCGGTAGTAAGAAAGTGATTTATCAATGAGAATAACTGAGGTACCAGAAGTTGGTTAAAATGAAGAAAAAATCGAACGGTAAAACCATCTGGGCCAGGTGTTTTGTCTTTGGGTAAGAGGTTGATGGCATCAGTGATTTCTTGTTCCAAGATGGGAACATTCAAAGATGTGAGATCAATGTGATTCTCAGGGGATTTGGGAATAGTTTGGAAAAAGGAATCAATTTGATTGGGAGAAGGGGTGGATTCTGGGGTGTAGACGTAAGTATAATATTCTGTGAAGCAATCAAGAATCTTAGCATCTGTAATATGCCGAACTCCAGAGTTATCTGTAATGGCCACAATTTTGGATTTTTGTTTTTTGATTTTAAGATAGTTGGCTAAAGATCTACCTGCCTTGTTCTGCCCACCATACATTTTAGCATTGAATTTGAGGAGATTATTACAAGCAGAATCCCAAGATTGTTTATTGTATTGCATTTTTGCTTTGATAAGATTTGACAATGTATCAGGGCAATTGGTGGTGAAGTATTTATGTTCTAGAGTTTTAATTTGCTTTAGGATGGATGTTGAGTCCATGAGTGCTTTCTATTTTTTCCGGGACACAAAGTCAATTATGTAGCCCCTGGCAGTAGCTTTAAATGCATCCCAAATAAAATGGTATTCAGAAGCGGAGGAGAGATTATTGTTAAAGAATTCCTGTATAAAAAGCATGACTTGTTCGACAAATTGAGAATCCAGAAGAAGGGAATTGTTGAAACGCCATCGACGGGATGTAGGGGCAGATGAAGGATAATCCATATCTAAAATGACGGGGCGTGATCTGAGATGAGAATGGAGCCAATCTCTGCATTAGTCATGAATTGCAGAGCTGGTTGTGTGAGAAAAATGTAGTCTATGCGGGAGTGAGATCTGTGAACAGGGGAGAAAAAGGAAAATTCTAAGACATCAGGGTGAGAGGTTCTCCATGTATCTACCAGTCCTCTAGAGGTAATAACCTTATGAAAAGTCTTCTGCATCTTGTTAGGGATATATTTACTTTGAGATTTCCGGTCTAGGAAGGGATCCATAAGTTGGTTGCAGTCGCCACCCACAATCAAATTATCAGCGCCGTGGGAGGAGAGAAGAGTAGAAAAATCATTCCAAAAAGATAAGTCAATACCATTAGGGCCATAAACATTACAAAAAGAGAGTTGAGTGTTGTTAACTTTAGTATTCAAAAAAAGCCATCTACCATTAGTATCTTTAAATTCATTTTGTAGAAGAACATTTAGTGACATATGAAACAGAATAACTACACCGTTCTTATTATTCACTGCCGGGGAGCAGAAAACATCTCCTACCCATTGTTTGCGCAGTGAAGGCAGATCTTGTACTTGAGGTGTGTTTCTTGTAATAACGCTGCATGACATTTCAGTTTAGCAAGGTGAGACAAAACTCGCTGTTTTTTGACAGGGTTACGAATAACTTTAATATTCCATGAAATTATAGGGAGACCATTCATCGAAAAAACGTATGCAGAATTAAACATGAAAATATATAAAACTTAAAGAATGAGTAGCAAAAAAGATGTAAAAGACCAATCAAAAAAGAGATATGCCAGTATCGGGGAAAAGCAGAGATAGATAAAATAAAGACCTGTAAAAACCGATAGGGAGCGGAAGATAGGAAATAACAAAGAGGAAAGAAAGTAGAGCAGCTAGCTTGATGTATCCATAAAAACAAACAAAGGAGAGAGCAATAACGTACCATAGGTTGAAGGTGGAAGAAAAGATGTGCAGTGGAGTCAAGAGCGAAGAGGCGAGGGAAGGAGAGGGGGAGAAAGAAGAGGAGAAGGGGACAGAAGAGAAAATGAAGAATGGGAACATAGTCGCCCAGTAGGATCTAACAAAGAAAAGATGAGAAAAAGCCAGAAGGCTTTAGTCATAGTGTTCAAAAACAAGAAGAACATTAATGAGGGGGGGGGGCGAAAAACAAGGCGGCCACTCCAAAAGGGGGACACCGAGGAAGGGCAAGTTTACTATAATAGAACAAAGAAGAGATAAGACAAAAAATTAAAGACAAAGTGGTAAACATATCAAACAAAATGGAAGGGAACTTACTAGACATTGGGGAAACAATGCAACGGAGTGAGTCATACATAACAAGACACAAGGAGAACGTGGGTATGAACATCAGCAACGAGAACTGTGCAGGGAAAACCTAAGAAACAGGGAAGAGAACAAACAAGAAAACAGTTAAGGCTTGCTCAGTTTCATAGCTTCTCCTTTGTGCACATGGATGAATTTCCGAAGGTCAGCTGGGTCTTCAAAAGTAACAGTTCTGTCCTTATAAGTCACTTTAAAAAAGCACGGATGGATAAGACCATAACGGGCATTCATGGATCTCAATGATGGTCTGAGGTCTAGAAATTCCTTTCGCCGGTTGGCGGTTGGCTTGGAGACATCCTGACTGAAAAAGACTTTGTGGCCGGACCAAAGCATCTGCTTGTGCTGTTTGGCACCATTGAGGATTGCCATGAGATCAGAGTACAGTAGGAAGTAAGCGATGATGCCCCTTGGTTTGGTTGCGGAAGATGCGCTCGGAGGTCCTAACCTGTGCGCTATTTGAATATTAAGGTCCATAGATTTCGACAGACCAACAATTTGCAGAACTTGAGTCTTCAAGAAGGAGATCATGTCCGAGCCTTCAGAACCTTCCGGAATACCGTAAATGCGTAGGTTGTTGCGCCTATTATGATTTTCTAAATCCTCTGTAACCTTCTTAAGTTGAGAAACTTCTTTAGTGAGGATGTCGACTCTGGCGGCAATGTCCTGTGCATCACTTATTTTTTGTTCCACGTCCGAAAGTCTTGACTCAAGGCCGGACCATTTCTCTTCAATTCTCTGAAGTGTAGCAGTAGTGTCCATCATGAAGGGTCTAATATGGCGCAATTCGTCCATGATGTCCTCTAACGTCAGAGGAAGAGGTGATTTCGATGGGGAGGACGGGTCTTTTTTGGCGTGCTTGTTGGTGCTGACAACAGAATATTTGCGACCTCCAGAGGTGGACCAAACTGCCCCGTGGGGCTTGTTTGAGTGTGGAGAGTCCATGGCGAGGCACAGTGCGCAGCACAACAGTAGATAAGTACTGGTAGGGCAAAAAACGGTAAGGTCGCAATTAGTACCAGCCAATTAGAAAGGATACCAACAGACCTTATGCAGAGCTTAACTGAAAATTGCTGAATAGCCTTAGTGCCTCAATAGAGAAGAAAGGAGAATATATAAATGCCCGTTGAAAAAATGTGAGCGAAACATCATTTAGATGTGACGTCCTCTAAAAATGACCCAGGTTGAGGAGAGACATTCTATCTTAGGGACTTTGCGGCATAATATCCGATGAGGCAAATAGCGGATATTTGAAGAAGACAAAATGGCGGCCGCAGCACAGGCCGGTCGAGGCGGAAGGTAAAAGAAAAAAAAGGTAGTCAAAAAAGACCCAGAGGTCTAAAAAAAAACTTGCCACAGCACACAGCTTCCCCCAGAGGAATTCATTATTTTCCCCTCGCTCTGAGCAGGAAAGCAAGCCCTTCAGTGAAAAACGCTCCTCCGTGTCATGGAGCCGATTCACGGAGTGGCCATCTTGGATCATCGCCGCCGCGCGCCTCCTTTTGTGGTGTTTTCACTGTGTTACTGTGAGTGTTGGTACAAATACTTTACACATTGCCTTTGGGATAAGCCTGTCTGCTTGTGCCAAGCTACCAAGAGGGTGAGCAGGGTTTATCTAGAGTGTGTATCCTCTTTACCCTGACTAGAAGCAAGGGTCCCTATTTGCACAAAGGTACCTACCTCTGTCAACTAGAGACCCCAATTTCTAACATTGGTGGTCAGCAGTGAGGATTTGAACCTGCATTTTTACTTGACCCACAGTGATTGGTGTACATCACTAGTTTAGTGCAGACCACTACGCAACCACATACTGTGTTTTGTTTTTGGTTCTATTTTTGATCTGACCCTTGAAGTATTCACGCACCATTGCCCAAAAGGGTAAACCAGCAAGTGATCTTGCAGAACTGGAGTTTGATCTTGAAATGTTAAGTAGTTACAAAGTAGGTCAACTCAAGCTGTTCTACAGGAACTTTGGATGTCCCATGAAGAGCAGCTCCAGGAAAGAGGAGCTACAGAAGGTCTTAAGGGCCTGGTGGGAGGCTAGAGAGGCTGGGGAGGCAGAGGATGCACTAGGGGATGGTTTCAGATCACAGGATCTGCCTGTGGGAAGAGCAGCCTCTAGGGCTGGCAGCAATCATTCCTCTAGCAGTTTTTCCCCAGAGGAACTGGAGGAGAACCAAAGGGTCAGGGAGCAGGACCTAGAAGTCCTGAGGATCAAACAAAGCAGATGGAAATGGAAATCCAGGCCAAGGCAGAGGATAGCAGAAGAGCTCAGGCCTTGGAAGAGAAGAAATTGATCTTAGCATATGAACTGAGAATGAGAGAGCTCGATGAGGAGTTCGCGAGGCTTGAGACCCTGAGTGTCTCAACCAAACAAAAAGAGATGTGTGTAGCTCAGGAAGTGAGCTTGGCTGGGTTGGAGGTGGAGTCCAGCTCAGATGGTGGCATCAAAATTGTGTTATCTAGTGCTGAGGGAGAAGTACACACACCCAGAGATGTGGCGCCTGACTTGAGGGAGGAGGTTAGCATACACCAGGGGGTTCAGGTTTATGAGGTAGCTCCAGTGGAGCGCAGTGTCCCTGAAGTGGATTGGGGAACTGACACAGGGGATCATATTCCTAGTGGTGGGAGGGACACTCTACTGACTCTAGATGAGAGGTGCAGGATGACTGGTTCCCCCATGGTAGAAATCCTGGTGTGAGTGTGTGGAGACCGCCCAGAAGAGTGTGGGTTGAGTGACAGAGACAGTCAGACACTGTCTTGCCAATCTCAGGAGAGTTGTGTGGGGTACTTGTGTGAGGCACTGGATGGTGGGGCAAAGGGGGGCTTGGTTAACACCTGTGGGGGGCTGTGTGATTCAATTGTTGGAGAGCATATTTTAAGTCCCTGTTTTCCAGAGCTATGCCAACACCCAGTGGAGTGTGAGTTCTCTGATTCCAGGGAGCTTGCTCTGGAGGCAGACCTTTTGGTGGAGTCCAGAGGGTCTGATAAGGCTTTTGGGAGTGATCCTGAAGGAGGTGGCTCAGGTTTTCCCCAACCAGGTGAGGTAGGGGAGGTTTGGAGTAACCCAGATAGGTCCCAGTGTGGTGGAATGGGTGAGGAGCCCCATGTCCTGTCTCTGAGTAGAGGGAGTGGGGGTGGGCTGAGTTCCAAGGTGTCCAAGGCCCAGTTCCAGGGCCTGGTTGGTTCCATGAGTGAACACCAGGAGGGGAGCCTAGTCTGTACTGGGAGGCCATTTCCTGAGGGGGATCCCAAGGTATTAGGTGAACTGGGGGAAACGGCTGTAACTAGCGTTCCACCAGGTCTGGTGTCTGGCAGCACCGTTCCAGTTGGGAGGGTGCATGAGTCCAGAGAAAGGAGTAAGAGGGGGAGACAGTCTCCAGTGGGAGGACCAGTGGGTCAGGGGTTACCTGCTCTGAGGTCAGAGCACCCAGGACTGACCCTGGTGAGGCCACTTTTGGCCTGGGGGGTCTTCATGCTCTGTCTGGTGGACAGGAGGTTGGAGATCTGCACCAGGCAGACTCTGGCACAACTCATGAGGAGTGTGTTTTCCCTTGGGGGCGTTGGCGTATTTCCCCAGAAGTCCTGGGTTGCCAGGCACAGGTCCAGCCTAAGGGTACAGACCCTGGGTTGGAGGAAAAGGGCCAGGGGGTCCCCCCTGACCTGGAGGAAGGGGTGCCTGCTAGCAGTGCCTCTACCAGTTTGTTCTCTGAGGGTACCGCTCCAGGCAGGAGGCTCCAGAGCCCCAGGAAGGAGGACAGGGTATGGGAGAGCCCACCCCAGTCTCCTGCCCAGGTGCAGGGTACAGACCCTGAGCTGGTGGTTCAGTGTCAGGATGTCATCCATGACCGGGGAGACGGGAGAGTGGACAAAGGTTGCCAGTCACCTGAGGCTACCGCCCCCACTCTCTGATGACACAGAGGTTAGAGAGCCTTGAGAGGCATGAGGCCTGGCTCTCATCACTGAAAGGCGTCAGTGGCCACTATGGTTTGCTGTTTGGGTGGACAAAGTTGTCCCTGGGAGTGGAACAGGAGTTGCACTCTGTAGGTGGACTGGGCCACACTACTGTGTTGACCCTGTGTGTGCTGTCTGGTTGCTGGGACACATCTGTGAGCAAGGTAAGCTTAGGCGCTGCACTGATGGTGTCCCCAGGTGAGGAGAAGGGTCCCCCATGGTTTAGCTTAGTGGGCCCTGAGAGTATGGATAGAGGCATCCAACTGGGTTCAGGAAGGCGTAGAACAGGAATAGACCCCTGCTGTTCGGGCCAGGTTCCAGGTTCTATCGCCCCAAGCCGGGAAGCCCATTGAGGTATTGATTGGTCTACCCTGGCTTTAGGCTGGAAGGGGGTTGTGTTGGAAATGGCCCTTTTTGCAGGGTTATCCCCAAACTTTTTGCTTCTTCCTCCTATTTTTTCCTGACCTGTGTTTGTTGGCTATAGGACTCTGGGCACTTTACCACTGCTGATCAGTGCTAAAGTGCATATGCTCTCTGTGTAAATTGGTATTGTGATTGGTTCTCCCTGATTGGCATATTTGTTTTACCAGTAGGTCCCTAGTAAAGTGCACTGAATGTGCCAGGGCTAGTGAATAAAATACTACTAGTGGGCTTGCAGCACTGATTGTGCCACCCACATGAGTAGCCCTGAAAAGAGGTCTCAGGCCTGCCACCGCAGTGCCTGTGCGCAGTTTGTTAACTGCCATGTCGACTTGGCAAGTGCACCCACTTGCCAGGTCCTAACCTTCCCTTTTCTTACATATAGGACACCCCTATGGTAGGCCCAAGGTACCCCCCTGGGCAGGGTGCAGTGTATGTGAAAGGTAGGACATGTACTGGTGGGTGTAACATGTCCTGATAGGGAAATACTGCCAATTTCATTTTTCACTATTGAAAGGCTATCTTGCCCCATAGGACAGAATGGGGAATGCTTTGTAGCATTTTACAAGCATATCTTCTCATAGGGATAAAATGGAAAAATTGAGTTTGTTATCCCTGAACTCAGGCTTTAATAACACATCTTTTAGTAAAGTTGTTTTTAAATTGTGTGTTTGAAAATACCACTTTTAGAAAGTGGCTATTTTCTTGTTCAACCATCCTGTGTGCCTCTGCCTGTTTGTGGATTGACTGTCTGGCTTGGGAATGACAGGGGCTGGGGAGGTGCAGTGGCTCCAGGAGTCTGGATGAGTCAGCACTAGGCTGAATAGGCCTGAACTGCATTTGGAGTGGTGGGAGGAGTAGCACCTGCACCTGAATAGGGCTGTGCCTGCCTTCCACAATGCTGGCTCCGCCCCCCTGTGGTGTGTCTGGAACCAAGGCTCACACTGACAATGGATGTTGTTTTGCACTTGCAGAGTGCCCCTCATAACTAGTTTGAACTGGGCTCAGAGCCCCTTGCACCAAGAGAACAAAGACATTTTGGGGTATAAGTATTAGGTCTAAAACCCCTGAACTTTAGAACATTCCTGAAATTCAAGAGGAACCTTTGCCAAGGAGAAGAGCTGGAGAGACTGAGGAGAAGTACTGCCCTTGCTGTGTGTCTGGGTTTGGCCTGCAGTTGCTCTTTCTGCCAAGGAAAGGAGAAGGACTTTGCTGTGTGCTGTTTCCCCTGCTTGAAGGAGATCTCCAAGGGCCTGAAGTGAGCTGGCCTCCTGTTCTGAAGTCTCAGGGACACAAAGACTTCACCCCCAGCTCCCCTGAACTCTGCTGCTGTGAGTTCTGATCTGCCAAGAGGTGCCTGTGCCAGTTTTGGGCCTCTGGAGGTTGTTGCTGTTGTTTGGGAGCTGGAAGAAAGAAGAGACTCAAAGAACTACAGAAATTGGCGCAACGAGGGATCGCGGCTGAAGAGGACCGGCACAGTCCGCTCAACGCCGCCGCATCGATCGCTGTCACATCCCGGATTTCCACGTTTCGTACCTGTGCGTCAAGTTCTTCCGACGTATCACCCGCGGACTGGAACCGTCACGAAGAATCGACGCATCGCTCCCCGTACAGACTGGATAAGACGCAACCCTTCCTCTGCGTGCAGCGGGACTGTCGCATCGCCTCCCCAAGGTCTCAGGAGTGTTGCATCTCTTTGTTTTCCGATGCTGCAGCTGTTTGGCTTGTGAACTTTGACGCATCTACAGGTAGTTTGGTGAAAAGTCACGCATCCATAGTTTTCTATGGTATAAGTTCTTGAAACCTTTTGAAAGTCATATTTTTAACTGTGTATGTTGGATTTTTGTCGTTTTGGTCTTGTTTAGTTTAGATAAAGATATTTTATTTTTCTAAACTGGTGTGGTGTCCTTTTGTGGTGTTTTCACTGTGTTACTGTGAGTGTTGGTACAAATACTTTACACATTGCCTTTGGGATAAGCCTGTCTGCTCGTGCCAAGCTACCAAGAGGGTGAGCAGGGGTTATCTAGAGTGTGTATCCCATTTACCCTGACTAGAAGCAAGGGTCCCTATTTGGACAAAGGTTTGCCAACTAGAGACCCCCATTTCTACACACTTGGGTATATGAACCCTCTTTTCTCCTTCAGGTACTGCATGCATGCTGCCACCATTACTGCTGGAATCCACCTACTTGGCCTTGATTTCAAGCTCTTTCAGACTCAGTTTGTGAGCCAGATGTATTTTCTTTTCAGCCAAGGCTCTATCAGTCTCAAATTTCTTCTCTTTATATTCGAACTTTAATTTAATCATCTATATTGTGAATTCCCTCTCCTCCCTCCTCTCAGCCAGTTCCACAGGAATAGGCAGTGGGTGGAGATTCTGCTTTCTGCTCTCACAGGGCGCTCAAATTCAGGGATGTCTCCCTCATCTGCTACAGGTGGTTCCTATGAATAGCCATTTCCTGACTCTTCTGCTCCATCATTAACCTTGCAGCGGGCTACTGCGCAGGCTCTCACGTCTTTTGAAACTCCACCTTTTTGGTGACTTCCTTAGCAGATACTCCCATCTCCATGTAAAAATCCATAAGCTGGACCCCTGTATAAGTATCTAGATAAGCCAGCTCAAATTATATGACTTCAGCTGCAGAACCAGCTTGATACATGATGTTAGAGAATACAAATTAAAAAACTGCACATCAGAGAAAATTTGAAAACATTTGAAAGGGTCTTTATATGTGGATGGGTAGTGTGCGCCAAGTTTCTGTATGCCACACAAACACCAGTCCAATACTCACTGCTGATCATCAATGTGAAATGGGGTTTCTGGTTGGCACAGTATACACTCTTTCCAAGCAGGAGCAACAATGCTAGTCAGGGTAAGTCACTACACAACCTAAATTATCCCATGCACACCCATGTCTAACTTGGCACAGAGCAGTCAGGCTTAACTTAAGAAGCAATGCATAAAGTATTTGGGCAACACTTAAACAGTTAACTGGTCAGGCCGGACTGGGACAAAGTCAAGAGTTCAGGCCAACCTCGAGGGAGCATGTGCCGGATACAGAGACCCACTTAGGGATGCTACACAAAAGTAACTTGATCCTAGGTTTGCGCTGACAGAGGTGGAATGCAGCTGAGCGATGCTTTCATGATTCCCAATGCTGCAGTGATGATGCTACGAAGGCTGTGAATGTAGTGTCGGTCCCAGAGTGCGGCAGTTCCAAGTGTGATGTGGCAGCTCCGGATGCAATGCACCGATCCATTTGTAGCAGCAGCAGACGGTACGTTAATAACACTGTAGCAGACCCCTAGGTCCACGTCCAAGGGTCCTGGATTGGGTTGGCACCTCTTGGCAGGACTGACTCACCAGCAGATAGGTTTCCAAGGGTTGGAAAAGAGAGATCTAACTGGCACATGCATCAAGCTAGGATTTTGCGAGACCTTAATAGCGAATATTAAGGATTTGCAATTAAGGATTCGCAAAATCCTATGCATGTAGGAATCGCTATAATAATAGCGATTCCTTCACATTCCTTATTTGCGACTCGCAAATTGCGAGTCGCAAATAAGGAATGGCTTCCATTCATTCCTATGGGCCTACAGGCCCATAGGAATGAATGGGAAATTATGAGCGCTATTTGCGTGTACCAATAGGTACTCGCAAATTGCACATGCAATTTCAAGGGTGCAGGGTGTCACCCCTGAAATTGATCCGTGCACATATGTTGCGCACACACATGTCCCAAGGACATGTGTGTGTGTAATCTTCAACTTTGAAAAATGCACTTTAGTGCATTTCTCAAAGTTTTGCAATTTACCATGAAGTTCAACTTCATGGTAAATTGCGCCCTAGTAGCGAAATCGCAATTTCTTTTACTTTGTTGCATTGCATTTAAGGAATCTCAATTTGCGATTCCTTAAATGCAATCGCAATTTAAGTAATCGCAATTTAGAGATTCCTTAAATTGCGATTTTTGCATTTGGGATGATACATCCCAAATGCAAATCACCAGTCGCAAAGGGGCAGATTCTGAGAATCTGCCCGTTTGCGACCGGTTTTTCTTTTGATGCATGTGCCTGTTTGTCTTTTGTGTCCCTGAGACCTAGCCAGGCAAGCCAGCAAGCCCAAGCACTCTGGGTTCAAGTGATGTAGGTCCAGTCCTTCTCACCCAGGCCGAGAGAGAGCAGGAGCAGCAGGGCAACACAGCAAGGCAAGAGTTCAGCAAACAGCAGATCCGGCAGAGTGACAGTCCTTTAGCAGCACAGTGATTCCTCTTCATCCTGGCAGAGTGGCCACAAGTCCAGAAGTGTACTGAATTAGAAGGGTCAGAGACCCAGTATATATACCCAAATGTACCTTTGAAGTGGGGGTGATTTCAAAGAAAGGTCTTTGAAGTGCACAAGCTTCTTTCTTCTCAGCCCAGGCTCCAGACTATCAGTATGGGGTAATCAGCCCTTAGTGTCTGGTCAGGCCACTACCTATTGAAGTGTGGCAGCCCTTCACTCTCTTCCAGCTCAGGAAGAGCCATCATAATGCAGATGTATGTAGGTGGGTACTCTGACACACATAGCCTTCCTGTGTTTGTGGCTGTCAAGGGCAAATGCACAAAGTGACGCTGTTATCCACCCCAGATGTGTATTGGAGGCAGACTGCAAAGCACACAGAGCTAAGAGCAGATAAATGCCCATTTTCTAAAGCAAAAAGAAGAGATGATGGACAGAATGCTGAACAATGCAAAATAAACCCCCAGTCACACATCTGGGTTTAATCCATCTTTTGTTGCTCACCACACCACCCCAGTTTGAACCCAGCCATATGCATATCAGTCTTCACCCTGCTCCTCCTGGGAACAGTCCAGCCCCAACTGCTAGGCCAGGTCCTCCCTGGACCAGAAACAAGCATTTTGGGACCAGTTTCAGGGTATCACCCCTCATCAGCCAGGCTAGCTGGAATCCAGTGGCACAGTGAGCACGGGACCCATGTCTGGGCATACCCTTCCCACTTAGGGCAACAAAAGCAAAAAGAATAAATGATGGACGGAATGCTGAACAATGCAAACATTGACCCCCAGTCACAGATCTGGGTTTAATCCATCGCTGTTTTGCTCATCACGCCTCCCCAGTTTGGACCCAGCAATATGCAAGTCAGTCTTGACCCAGCTCCCCATGGGAACAGTCCTGCCTGAACTGCCTGGCCAGGTCCTCCCTGGACTAGACACAAGCATCCTGGGACCGGTTTTGGGGCATCACTCCTCATTACCCTGGCTAGCTTAAATCCAGTGACCCAATGAGCATGGGACCTACGTCTGGGCATCCCCTTCCTACTTAGGGCAACAAATGCAAAAAGAAAAGATGATAGCCGGAATGCTGAACAATGCAAACATTCACCCACAGTAACAAATCTGGGTTAAATCCATCTTTTTTTGCTCACCAAACCTCCCCAGTTTGGACCCAGCCATTTACAAATCAGTCTTGACCCTGATCCTCATGGGAACAGTCTAGCCTGAACTGCCAGGCCAGGTCCTCTCTGGACCTGAAACAAGCATCGTGGGATCAGTTTCGGGGTATCGCCCCTCATCAGCCAAGCAAGCCTGAATCCAGTGGCACAGTGAGCACAGGACTCACGACTGGGCGTACCGTTCCCACTTAGGTCGACAAAAGCAAAAAGATCAGATGATGGACGGAAGGCTGAACAGCGCAAACATTCAACCCCAGTCACAGATCTGGGTTCAATCCATTGTTTCTTTGCTCACCACAACAACCCAGTTTGGACCCAGCCATGTGCAAATCAGTCTTGATCCTGCTCCTCATCGGAACAATTCAGCCAGTACTGTTGTACTGGGGGTGAGTGTTTGACATTGTTCAGCTTTCCGTCCATCATTTATTCTTTTTGCACTTTCTAAAAGTGAAATTTCTAAATTAATAATGTTAAATCCATCTTTACCACTAAAGAGGATTTATCGTTACCATTCCAAAGATATAGAACATAATGCAGCTACTCCTTTCAGATCAGGAACTACAGCTTAAAAGAGTATTAAGGAATTCCCAATGAGAGGAGTAGGCCTCACAGTAGTGAAAATGAATTGAGCTTTTTGTTACTAGCAGGACATGTAAACCTGAAGAGTACATGTCCTACCTTTTACTTACACAGAACCCTGCCTTTAGGGCTACCTAGAGCCTATCACGGGGTGACTTAGGTGTAATGAACGTGGAGTTTAAGGCTTGGTAAGTGGCTTTAATTGGCAAGTTAAAGTGGCAGTAAACTGGCACAGTGGCAGGCCGAGACATGGTTAAGGGGCAACTTATGTGGGCGGCAAAATCAGTGCTGCAGGCCCACTAGTAGCATTTAATTTACAGGCCCAGGGCTCATGTAGTGCACTTCACTAGGGACTTATAAGTAATTTAAACATGTCTGTTGGACGTGGCCCTTTTTGCAGGGTCATCCCAGAACTTTTTGCCTTCCTCCTGGTATTTTTTCTGACCTGGTGTTGGTGGTTTTAGGACTCTGGGCACTTTATCACTGCTGTCCAGTGTTAAAGTGCATGTGCTCTCTATGGTAAATGTGGTAAGATTGGTCTACACCTGTTTGGCATATTTAATTTACCTATCAGTCCCTTGTAAAGTGGTATCAATCAATCAAAATAACTTTATTCAGTTACAAAAACCATAAAAGTTTGACACAAACACATTGCGAAAATAAAATTAACGTATCATGGTTACAGAGGCGTAGATAAAACCAGATAATAAAACAATCAATAAAAAATACATCCATATTAAAAGGAGATATTAACCCTAATGTTAAACACGCTAAAAATCCATATCTAGTATCACCCGTACAATATAGACCATGTAACTAATTTGTAAAAGAAAAGAAGGTTACTCAAAATTCTTCAATTATAATAGTTCATAACGTTTTCTTACAGACATTGCAACTCTAATAAAATTCGAAACAGCAGTGCAGATAGTTAAAGTAGACAAAGACAGTAGAAAATTAAAACCGCCAATGTAATTGCATGGCCTTATTTCCCTTAATAGTGGGATTAAAAATTGCCCCCTCAGCTCTTTATAGAGGGGAAAACAAGATAAAGTGCAACGTGCTCTGTGCTGTTTAATTGTCACACGGACAGGGTGATAAACTATGAGCCCAACCTGATTGTTTAGGAAATGCCACTAAATAGTGCAATGTGTTTAATCGAAACCTAGTCAGGTAAAATCGTGCTTGGATGTTAGTGGTAAAGGTTAGGTAAAATTTCTGTTCTCCAGGGGATAAACACAGGGGATCTGGTGCTACCAATTGTGCAAGACGCAGATGGACCCTGGCATAAGATGCCTGTTTATAACATCTTTCGCATTTATGTTAATACTTTCAGGATTATCGTAATAATGCCCCAAACCTAATTCATATAGATTTTCCTTCACAAAGCGAAGCCAGGGATAGACAGTGCACTATCTAAGTTGGTACAATCTTGGATAACGTCTCGTGAGAACATTAGATCCTCAGATAACCAGATTTTGGCCCATAATAGCAATGGGGCAATGGCAATTCGATCCTCAAGGTAGGCCAACCCTAGCTCCTGGTGGCAAAAATATGTGGGGGCACTATTAGGAGCCAATAATAATCTCTTTATAAATTTGTTTTCCAGGACCTGCAGCTGTCGGGTATTATAGTAGCCCCAGACTCCCGCCCCATATGATGCCACCGGCAAATATTTTGCTTTTTAGAGGGGAACTAGTTCTGTTACTGGTTTATGACCTAGCTTGCGGGCAAATCGAAATAATCCTTCCACAACCCGACTAGTATGTTGTGCGCTAGCTGTAATAAGATGGTCCCAATTCATAGTTTCATTGAAAATGTTCCCTAGGTATGTAAAATCAACTTGTCAATGGTCTTGCCTCTAACCTCAATTTTTCTTGTTTTAGTACCTTTAGGGCCACAGACCATGACATAAGATTTAATAAAATTCACTTTTAAATCCAATGATGCCATAAAATCAGAAAAAGCGTTAAGTGACTTTTGGAGGCTATTGGCTGTCAAGGCCATTAAAACAGTATCGTCCACGTAAGATAACAATGGGATCGGTTTGCCTCCAATTTTAGGGAAATCAAATTCCTTCTCTATTAAAAAAGCCTCTAAACCATTTGTATAAATAAAAAAAGGAATTGGGCTAAGATACATCCCTGCCGGACACCTTCTGTAGAGACAAATGGGCCCCTCTTCTCACCCCTAGGACCGTAACGTACGTCAACCATTGTGGAGGTGTGAAGCCTACGTAAACGAGATATAAGAGCTTCTTCAAAACCCATTTGCTCCATCAACCCCCACAATTTCTCCTGGTTGACCGTATCAAAAGCACTGGACAAGTCCATGAAGGCCAGATGGATGGAACCCCACCTGGCATTCATAGTACCCATCCCCCTTCTAAATCCATATTGCAGTCTTGACACAATCCCTGTACTATTCCCCCAGGTCTCAAGTCACGCAAGGATAACGCTCCCCAGTGTTTTAGCAGTAGCATTAATTAATGAAATTGGCCTGTAGCCGGCAGGGTAATTCCTACTACCTTTCTTATATACTGGAACAACAATTGCCTCCTTCCAGGTTAATGGGATGGGACCGATCACTACAGCTTTAAAAACATTAGTGAGTATGGGTGCCCATAATTTAGGATTGCTTTTAAACAAATCAAGAGGAACTCCATCGGGGCCAGGGGCCTTCATACTAATTCCCCTTGTTAGAGCCTTCTCTACCTCTATCACTGTAATCAATAAACTTGATTGTAAAGTGGTATCTCATATACCCTGGGCCAGTAAATTAAATGCAACTGGTGGGCTTGCAGAGCTGATTGGGCCACCCACCAAAGTACCCTTTCCAAACCTGTCTCAGGCCTCTGCCATTGCAAGGCCTGCTCGCGCAGTTTACTGCCGCTGTGGCGTGGCACATAAAGTGGTTGCCACATCTGTGACTCCCCTTTTACTACATATCAGTGACCCCTAAGGTAGGCCCTAGCTAGCCCTATGGGCAGGGTGCGCTGTAGGTAAAAAGTAGGACATGTGCCTTAAATGTGTGGCATGTCCTGGTAGTGACAAACAGCCATTTTGGTTTCTCACTACTGTGGGGCTGCCCTCTCATAGGAATGCATTGGGGATTCCCTGAGATGTGTTTCAGTGGTAATTCCTGACATGAGAGGAGTAGCGTGATCAAGTTTGGTATGTTTGGAATAGTGGTAATAAACACTGCGTAATGGTGTTCGCAGATTTATTATCACTATTTTAGAAATACCACTTTTAGAAGTGGGCATTTCTGTGTGCTATGTGTCTTTGTGCCTGCCTGTTGTGTATTGCATGTCTGGCTCTGGATGACAGGGGCTGGGGAGGTGCAGTGGCTCCAGAGGGGCTGGGTGAGTCAGCGCTAGGCTGAATAGGCCGATCTGCATTTGGAGTAGTGGGAGGAGTAGCACCTGGACCTGAATAGGGCTGTGCCTGCCTCAATCAATCAATCAATCATGTCACTTATAAAGCGCACTACATACCCGCGAGGGTCTCAAGGCTGCCTTACACAATGCTGGCTCCGCCCCCCTGTGGTGTGTCTGGGGCCAGACCCTACACTAACAAAGGAGGTTGTTGTGCACTGTAAATGTGTTTTCAAGTGCCCCCCAGAACTGGTTTAGACCAGGCACAGAGCCCTGTGCCAGGGGGAAAACAAAGACATGTGAGGTATAAATATTGGGGCTGTGACCCCATGAAAAGTGGAACTTTGGTTACCTGCTTGGAGCTGAAGGACTGCTGGGCGAGGAAGAACCGCAGTGGGACCCAGCTGCTGTCTCCTGGGGGTCCCTACATGCTGGCCTGCCTGTGCCCAGCTCTGCCCCTCTGGACTTTGCGGCTCAGTGCGTAGTGAGCACTTGAACTGATCCCTTCAGGGCTTGGGGGATCCTGCCCTGCAGCACCCAGAAGCCGTAGTGCCAGGTTAAGAGAGGAGCGCTTTGTGCCCTGCAGCATGGGCAGTGCCACCCTCTCCTATGTGACTTGAGCCCAGGTGTGGGCTCACACTGCCCAAGGCGTGAGGAGTGTTTCAGGGGTATTGCGCTCAAAAGCACTGTGCAGCGAAGCCCGCTTCATCCCGGAATCCCACTAAGAAGGAATCCCGACGTGGGGATTCCTCCGTGCTGCCTGGCTGTGGGATGGCCCACCGGAAGTCAGGCAGAGTCTGTGCCTGATGGTGAGCGGGGCCCACTGCAGCGAAAGAGATGCCGCAAATCGCCAAAGTCAGGCGCGTTCGTGGGCTTCCGTGGCCACAGAGAGGAAGTCAGGCGTTTGCGGCCTGGTTGTGGGCCGGCCAGAGGAAGTACCACCAGAGCGGAAGTCAGGCAATCCTGTGCAAGGTTCAAGGCGGGGCTCCTTTTGTGGCGAGGAGAGCCTGCATGTGGCCAAGATGGAGACAGAGCCTCGCAGGCTCGCCGGACGCCGGGGAAGGACCGGAGCCTCGCGGGCTCCCTGCTGCCACGTCCCGATTGGCCCTGTAAAGAGGAGAGGCCCCGGTGAGTGGGACTTACAAGGCACACTGTTGGTGCCTGTTTATTCTCACAACTACGCCGCCAGATGGTGGGCAGCAGCAACGTGGGGGCACTCCTGCTTGGGGGCAAGGGTGAATTGCACCCCCTCCCCCTTTGAATGGTGCAAGTATTTCTGCTGAATATGACTCGTTACATCGCGAGCCATTACTCCACGTGCCATTACAACACGGTCGTTTCAACAACTGCGTTGTTACCACGCAAAGCCATTACTACGCAAGTCCCTGTAAAGTAATACCAAGTGCCAGGTGGCACAGTGGATATATATGTGATTAAGCTCTAATGTGTTTTATGGATAATACAAAGGCTATTTTTCATATAACCTTGTGTGGAGTTTCTTTTCTGGTGTGCCTAGTGTGTCGCTGCTGTGTTAGTGTGTTGCGCCAAACGCTTTACACATTGCCTCTGCGATAAGCCTGACTGCTCTGCCAAGCTACCAAGGCGGTGAGCAGGGGTTATCTTCAGCATGTAACTCCCTTGCCCTGACATCCGATTTCTAACAATGTCGATTGGGGATGAACCAATATTACCATATTTAGGGGAGAAAGCACAAGCCCTTTAGCATTGTTTAGCAGTGGTAAAGTGTGCAGAGTCCTAAAGCCCGCAAAAATGAGGCCAGACAAAATGGAGGGAGGCGGGCGTAAAGTTGGGGAAAGACCGCCCTAAGGCTGTCAGGTCTAACAGATATCATCTCATTCTATTAAACTTAACTCTAAAAAACAAAACTGAATGTATTTATCCTGCTTCAAATCTTACCCCAACTCCCCTGTCAATTCCCTTTTGCTCAGTGTAACATGCTTTCTCACATCCTGCGTTCACATTTAGGCTTTGTTTTTGGTTCTTCTCTTACTTTTGCTCATTAGATTTCTCTGATGTAACGATTTACTGCTTTAATTTTCTCTAACATAAAAAGAGTTCAATATTTTTTCCTTGGCTTCTGCAAAACTCCATATCATACTCTTGTTTTCTCATTCCTTAACTAATGCTCTTTACTCATTGTTAGTCTTACTAAAATATCATTTACCACATATGTGCATCTTCTCTTTTTCTTTCCTTACTATGCTCATATTTCACACTTTGTTCTGCAGCTTCAGTTGCTCAATATTCATTGTCAAATATGGTTTGATTTTCTCTTCTTGTCTAGAATGATGTTCATTCGTAGGATCCTCCTTCTATTCTCTCTCTACAAATCTAGATTCTGCCTTGTTGTTTTATCTATTAGTCTATTGACCACTTTCTGCTGAAAAATTGTAGAATAAACTTCCCATCTACTTTAGGCATGCATCTACATCTACTCTAGCAATCTCCAAGGAATTGTTAAAGGAGAATCCACAGCATCAACTAATCCAATATAATTCTATAAGTGTATGCTGGATACCTGCATTTACTTCTTTGGTATTTGAAGAGTCTGCTTTTGTTCAGTGCTTTAGACATAAGTGTTAATATATATATATATATATATATATATATATATATATATATATATATATATATATATATATATATATATATATATATATATATATATATATATATCAAAATGCGAACGGAGTCCCAATCGAGCTCTCAGGTATCGCACAAAACACCAGTACATCAAAGTATCACATCACTAAGTCTCATATGGACAATGCATACATCTATGTGATATACACTGGAGCACCATGAACGTGGTATTGTAATGCACAGATTTGTATCCATTTAAACTTCTGGTTTTATGTCTACTACAAAATGGCGACCGCAAAATGAGGATAATGTAAGAGACTTGGTCCGTCATTTATGTCTATACACAACCAGGAAACATATGTAAACAGTTGTCATTTGCAGCACTATTGTGTGAACAAGCTCTTTCGGGAGCGAAACGCGTCGCGATGGGTTTATGGAGTTAATAAACCCCTTGGAATTACTTTGATGTACTGAGAGCGCGATTGGGACTCCGTTCGCATTTGGGATTGATTACCGGTTTTCTCCGCCGGTAACGCGCCACCCTTAACAAGCCACGATCTCCAGAAGGAGAGATTTCAGGAGGATATATATATATATATATATATATATATATATATATATATATATATATATATATATATATATATGTCCAAACAAATGCCCGAAAGCTTAGGAGGGCACTCGACAGCTTGCCTTCCCTCCGGATTACCAACAGAATTCTCCTGCACTTTCCGGTAAGAATTTGCATATGCCGACGCGTTTCGAGTCGTGAACGACTCTTCTTCCTGGGCTTTTCACAAATGAAGCAAAAACTCCTTTTGCCTTTACGATGCTCTTTTATTGCAAATGAGGCCCCCTGGTGGGCCTTACTCCGCGTTGATAACCGCTTGCATTTTGGACTCAGTAGTCCTAAAAAAAAGGAGAGTTCACATTATTCCATAAGTTGGTGTACTTTCCATTTGCGACATTTCACATTATATCTTTTCCTTTACTAAGGTCCAGTCAATGTCAGGAGAGTGCATTTAACATTTGGCTCGCTGTGCTGTATTCAATTAGGAAATAGTTTCCAGATCCCAGCCTCCTTTTCAATATCAATAGGATGGTGCCATCTCCCCACGGCTCAGGCGGCCGTGCCTTAATGTGTCCAAACAAATGCCCGAAAGCTTAGGAGGGCACTCGACAGCTTGCCTTCCCTCCGGATTACCAACAGCATTCTCCTGCACTTTCCAGTAAGAATTTGAGACTGCTCATTTGGAAAGAGCCTCACTGGTGAATAACGTTGCAACACTACAAGTCACAGAATTCCCGGAGGCCTGCAGGGGCGGGGCTTAATTGACAATAAAAAGTGTTGTTTCCAACTTTCTTGTTTGACTCCTTTGAAGCCAGTGAGCAAGGGCGAGTAGCCCGAAACGCGTTTGGCATTTGAATGAGGGCATGGTGTAAGCTGTTGCACCCGCTGCATCTTCAGGACTGAAAACGTTATTCACCAGTGAGACTCTTTCCAAATGAGCAGTCATTTTTGTTGGATGTATTTCGGCCCGCTCGGTCGAGGAAATTGCCCGCCGTGGAAAGGCAGATCGAGAACCCACGAACCTGTGGTGTTTGTGACTGGTGCATGTTTTCATCGTGGAGTGTGAGTAATGGCAGGGGAGCGGCAGCGGACATGTTCATGCCAACCCACTGTGGATTTATTTTAGTATCAATTTGGGGAGCTACAAGATACCCACTGGGGTTGTTATGTTGCAACACTACAAGTCACAGAATTCCCGGAGGCCTGCAGGGCGGGGCTTAATTGACAATAAAAGGTGTTGTTTCCAACTTTCTTGTTTGACTCCTTTGAAGTCAGTGAACAAGGGTGAGTAGCCCGAAACGCGTTTGGCATTTGAATGAGGGCATGGTGTAAGCTGTTGCACCCGCTGCATCTTCAGGACTGAAAACGTTATTCACCAGTGAGGCTCTTTCCAAATGAGCAGTCATTTTTGTTGGATATATATATATTTATGAGGGCGGTTGTGGTGATTGAGCAACAATAAATAATTCAAGCACAGAAATTGGGTTCGACTCCGTCTTTTCCCAGGAGAAGGGAAGTTGCAGAGAACGGCAAAAAGCAAAACAAAGGTTACAGAGGCGTTATAGTTAGGAATTAGCATTTGAAAAAACCTTAGAAATACACTGAAAATAACCCAAAGGTTACAGGGACCTTATAGTTAGGAAATGGAGTAAAAAACTTAGAAATTCCATAAAAAAACAAATGTTACAGGTACATTATAGTTAGTCCCAGGTTTCACAAGGTTAAAACCAGTGAAATTCAGCAGTTATAGTTAGCTGAGCTAACTATAACACGTGCCCTCGCAATGCACTACTTATGACCTCACATATTACATCACTCATGACATTGTCAGTGGCAACACTGATGACATTACTCCCTCCATCTTGCCCACCATGGCTGTTGTGCTACCACTAACCCTCCCATTTGCCATGCATGGTCTTCTGTGCTGCCACAGCCCCTCCCAGCTGCCCTGTCTGGTCAGCTTGAGGCCCCTGACCCCTCCCACCTTCCCACTGTTATCTGTGTGTATGGCATTATAGCTTCACTGTTGCCCTCCATGGAATGTTGTGCTTCCAGTGTCCCTCCTGCCTGCCCTCCATGGGAAGCTAGCTGCTTCTGCCCTGCCCTCTTGCCCCCTGCTCTCCGTTGTCCATGTGCAGACCCCTATCCTCTCCCTTCTGCCTTGTCTGGTCTGCTGTTGTGCCCCTGCTGCCTCCCTCCTGCCCTTCACAGTCTGTTATGCTGCAACTATCCCTCCTGTCTGTCCGGTATGGTCAGCTTGCTGCCCGTGCCTCTTTCCCCTCTGCTCTCTGTTATCCATGTGCATGGCCCTGTCCCCACTCTATTGCTTTTGATGATCTTTTGTGCTGTACTGCCATCACGCTTGCCCCGTGTGGTGTATTGTGCTGCTGCAACCACTGACGCCTGCCCTGTAACATCAGTTTGGTGTCCCTGCTCGTCTCTCTCCTGCCCTCACTTATCCGTGTCCATGTCCCTACCCCATTCCTCCTGCCCTCCCTGATACAATGTGCCTTACTTGCCAACATTTTGAACTTAGTAAGAGGGACATTTTGAAGCAAAAACCTAGAGGAATTGATTTTCCCATTGACTTACATTGAAAACTAGGAGTTTTTCGGCAGGAAACAGATAAAATAAAGCCCTTTTGGGCTTAAAAACATCGGGAGTCTCCTGCCTGAATTGGGTCTGTTGGCATGTAGGGTTGTACAGGCACTGCCTCTTCCTACCCCCTCAATGGTCTTTTATATTGCCACAGCCTCTTTTGCCTGTACTGCATGGTTGGTTTGTTGCCCCTGCCCCCTTTCCCCTGCCCTCCATGGTCCTCTGTGCTGCCACTGCCCTTGCCGCCTGCACAGAGTGGTCAATTTGTTGCGTCTGCATCCTCCACCATGAGAGGATCTTATTCCCATAGAAATTGTGGTTCGTACTCTAAACATTAAAATGAAGACATATTTTCTGAGTTCCCAAATAGCGACAAAGCACTTTTAAATAATTTGCTATCTTTATGGGGTTTTTTATCGAGTTGATCACTGGAGGATGTGGTGTTACAGCCAGTGCTGGGGTACCAGGTTTGAGTTTCACCGTCAGCTCGGCATCCTGTGATTCTGGGCAAATCACTTAATCTCCCTATGCCTAAAACCAAAATCAATTTGTCCTTGTGTAATGTAACTGATGCTCGTGTAAAGCAGCTCTATGCCTTCAGATCAAGTCTGTGTTCTATAAAATTGCAAAGAAAATAAAAATTTAGGGGCATATTATCAAGGAAATGCGATAATTATCGCAAATTGTGCTTAGCGCGATTTACTTTATCGCTGGATTACATCGCCGTGTTAGCGACGTATTATCAGCGTTATGCTAACAGGCGATGTAATTCCAGCGATAGAAGCCGATTATCAGGAATAGCGCGTGAAATCCAGTGATGATTTCACAGCGCTAAGGAGAAGCTTGCTGATAGGGGAGTGTGGACCTAACCTGGCAATCCACCTCCCATTATCAGTATGCCTAACTCATTTTAAAAGCAGGCGTTACATTCCTGCGATAACCGCAGTTAGCACGGTTATGTTTATTGCTTTGCGGGTCTGCTGCATGGCTTGTAAATATTGCGAAGCCGTGTTAGCGAGGATTCCCATGTTGTTGTGCTCAGGAACGCCTACTTTGCATGTCATTAGCGATATTGATCGCTGACATGCAAAGTCGCAAGGAAACACGCACTAACGCTTGTTAGCGTGTCCTTGTGAATAGGGTGATAAAAAAATCGCCGCTTTTTCGGCGCTATGTGCCGAAAAAGCGGCGATGTTTCCCTTGATAATATGCCCCTTAGTGTTTTTCACACTTCTGTCATTGGGCTATGCGTGGGCTACATTTGGGTAATATTTGTGCTATATTTGGGCTCTTTTGCCTCTGATGGTCCTCTTGGGAGACTAATTTGTTATGAAGCTCCCTAATTTCCTCATTTACTGCAGTATCCTCAGTAGAAAATGCTTTCAGTTTTCTACTTCGATTCCATCAAGATGGCGTTCAGATGTGCCCCACTTTTGGCATAAATTCAGAGTAAAGCTGATGATCACCAGGGAGTTAATTGTATACCACACCGTGCAGGACGGTGCAGTTGGCACTCTGACAGCAGCAGTCGCATGTTAGGCTCTTCTACGAGGCTGACAAACTGCCTCTGTCAGATCACTGCAGTGGTGCCCGCCAGACAAGGATATAACTCCTAATCTGGCAGGCGGCTGCACCACGGCTTTGGCAGTCCTGTAAGGGATGGTACATTGCACCGTCTGTTGTAGGGCCACCATAGTCGTAATCAGGCCCTTAGGCAGGAAAATGCCAACTTTCTCCTTCAGGGACTGATCTAAAGATGGCTCAGAGCGAACACTTGTACGAATCAAAGGACCTGACCCATGTGCGAGAAATCACTCTTTTGAATAGAGAATAATCATCAACATGAAGAATAGCAGTGATTTAATGCCTCAGGCGTATGAGTGCTTCATGTGCTATGCTGAACCATACTGGCCCAAAGGTGGAGCCCCTTGTTTTGACACTCCAAAATGTTAATGTGTCCAGTACACATATGGTTCCTGTCCTGAGGAAGACTTTCGCTAATAAATACCCAGGCCCCACAAGAAGGTTGAAACGTGTTGCATACAAAATAAAGTGGGCAGCACACAGCCATTCTACAATAAAGAAGGAAGTAATCCATACAAAAAGCAACAAGAGTATTCATATCTCTAGGACCATTTGAATGACCTCTGCTCACTAAAGGTCCTTGCAGTATTTCTGTGATTTCACCACTGAGGGCCAAAATAAGTCACCCAGCCCAGTGAAACATGTAACCATTCCTAGGTTATACTGTTGGACACTTCTTTATAAAAACACATTACCTGTGACTATAGATGTCGGATATCTATAAATGTTATGTTATTATGTAACAACTTCGGATTTTGTTTCTATGTTTCTTTCTATTGTGCTGTCTGAACTCTTTACAAAATATGTATGATATATTTATTGCACAATATTGAATGTATTACTGGTGCAAATATTGGAAAATACACTTAATATATATGTCTGCTCTATCTCAATTTTTGTGATAAGCGCATACATTTAATTAATTAGTGGATGCCAGGTAGCCACGTAATCAAAGAAAAAGTAAAGCAAGGAACAGAAGTCAGAAATGACAATTTCAAATACATATAAGTGACGTATCTGTCAGTAAATTGTTACATAGGATTTATGGTATAGGGAGTACACTTTTTTGTTTAAAACGTTTCTTGATCCTAGCCCCTTTCTTCCACAACAGGATCACTCCCCATCATGACAGACAACTTTCTAAAAGTGTCATTTTCAAAATTGTAACCAAAAATCTGACTTCACTATAAAAGAAGATTTTTCATTACAATTCCAAAGACTCCAAACATGAACTGTTTAACTGTCACATTTGGAAGTTACAGTTCATTAAATGTAATAAGGTAACTCAATTTTATCCTATGGGACAAAGGGGTCTTGCAATAGTGAAAAACAAATGTAAGAGTTTTTCACTACCAGGACATGTAAAACTTAGAATTGAATGTCCTACTTTTAAAATAAATTGCACACTGCCCTGTGGACTGTTGAGGGCCTACCCTAGGGGTGACTAACATGTATTAAAAAGGCAGGTGTGAGCCTGGCAAAAGGTTTATTTTGCCAGGTCGAAATGACAGTTTGAAACTGCACACACATGCTGCAATGGAAGGCCTGAGACAGGTTTGGAAGTCTACTCAGTTGAGTGGAACAACAAGTACATTTAAAATACAAACCCTGGGTACATCTAGTACAACTTTACCAGGGACTTATAAGTAAATTAAATATGCCAATTGAATTTAATTAAAAGTTATCACGTTTTAAGGAGTGAGCACACACAAAAACAAGATCATAATTTATGGAGGTATAAGGCAAAATGTTTGGGAAAAGACAACCCTAAGGCTTACAGGTCTAACATCATATATAGTTACATTTGTGGGATTCAGCTCCCAGTGTGTTTCATTTAAACTGCTAAGAATATGTGCATCATTAACATCTATGCACCCATGGGGGTGTTACTTGCAAATGTGCCCAAGCTAGACAACAGGCATTTTGTTGTAAAATAAAAAAAACAGAAACTGATTGAAATAGCTGGGCAATCTTCCACAAGGTATCCTGCTCTTTAGTTTATTTCATCTCTCCCGGGGCAGGTTTCAGAAAACTATTTTTACGGCCCTTAATTGTCCTGCTTTGGGACAGGAAATTTCCCAGAGACACAGGACGGATCTGGACATCCTCGAATAGAGTGCAGCTCTCTGATCCCCACCAGCCATCTGATTTTCAATTCTCTGGGAGTAGTTTGGGGCTTTAAACACCCCACATTCTCCCTCTTGAAAAGAACTAAAATACCCCCAGTACAAAAGATAATTCTTTATTAATTAAGAAAGAGAAAAACAGTGTTGAATCAGACACGCTTGCAAATGGTGTTCCTCTGGTTTCATCCTACCATCTTCATTTGGTCTCTCATATGGGAGCAGTTCAGAGCGGTATACTTTGACATAACTGCTTTGAGGTGGGGGGGGCGTGAAAAACCCCTGGATAGCAGAGATACTTTGTTACTCTCAATCTGTTTCCCTGAGGGGAACTGAAATTACACTAAGATACTAGTCAAACAAAAATGGAATCGTGTGAGATGCTGGCCCTCCTGGCACAACAAGCCCATCTCTCAAACATCTAATCTCCATTGGCAATCCTCTTGGTGGATCTGAAATGGTTCCCGTACCCCAGGCATAATTTATTGTCTAATAAAAATATTATAACTGAGTACGGTGATGATCATCCTGGCACAATGCATTGCTCTCTCTGACCACTACCCACCATCTGCATTTCAGGTTGTAAGGAAGAGCTGATTTGTATTTTAACTCACAATCTACCCCCTTTCAGAACATAAAATAATAACGAAACCTGATACAGAGTGGCCAGTTGTAAATACATGCACATGGCACTAAGGGCCTGATTACGATGCCAGATGGACTTCTGTCCGCCCGCCATTGTCCTCGGGATGGGGACACATATGGCATTACAATGCGGCCGCCACCACGATGGCCGTAAGTGTCATGTTTTCCATTGCGGCATTGCTGCTGGCTGCAGCACCCGCCGCAATGGAAAAAATGCAAGTTTTGCATTTTCCTGCACTATGTGCAGGCACCACATGGTGCCTGCAACATGGTGCAGGGAAATGTAGGGGGGGCACTGTAGGTACCCCCAATTGCAAAACCGAACTGCCCCTGCTTAACAGGGGGCCCGCTACGGGCCCCCCAAAGTCTATCCCAACCAGCCTTTCCATGGCGGGTGTAGCGCCATGGAAAGGCTGGCGGGGATGGACCATCATAATCCCAACAGCAGTGCCTGGTAGGCACCGCCGCCATGTATGGGATTGTGAGGGCCGCCACAGCACCGGTGGGCTCAAGGAGCCCGTCAGATGCATGGCAGTCAGAGTTTTCGACCACCACAGTACCGTCCACCCTTATAATAAGGCGGTGAACAATGGCCACTGACAACCTGTAGGTGGCAGTTTTACCACCATCATAATGACCCCCATAATGTTCCTCTTTGTAGCTTCTACCCACCATATGCCTTTCAGCACCTCTAAAGCAGATGATCATGGGATTCACCAAGCATTCACTGAGGGGCATTCATGACAAAGTATTTTTTTATAACTGGGTATTTTGCAGGAGCTGTATATAATGGTTTATTATGTGCCTCCTCTTTGTGCATCCAACAGCCAGCTGTACCATACTCTGCCTAATCCAGAGTATGTGTATGGGCGTCCATTCCAAAATGGAGTGAAGCACACCAAAACTGCATACATACATAGAGCATGTTGAGTGCAAAGTTTGTCAATGTTATGTAACAAGTTATACATTTGTGGTTTTTGACCCTGGGATTACCTGACATTCTGAGAAACCTACCAATCCCTCAAAGGTTTTAAAACTAGAGACAAGGGAAAATCTATGTAAGAGTAACGTTCATGGCTCACACTGGCTCCCCTTACTCATCTGTCATGCAAACTTCAACTATTTGGAAATTGCACTATTTCATCAAATTTACATAGCAGTAATATCAGTATACAATGGAAATGTCAAATCGCCCATCGTCTTATAGGCAAATTGCCTACAAGTCTACACTCCACGTATGAAAAATTGTAGTCCAAATCTGTGAATGGGCATGCTAAATGCCATAGGAATGAGTTGGTTATTTGGGTACGACATAAGCTTTGCAGTTTTTAGTTCCTCGAGAAATTGTTGGCTCTCAGAATGCTCAGCACCGAAGGAATCTTACCAACTCCAGCTCATTTTAAAAAATAGAGATGTAGATGAAATGAACAAGGTTACTTACATGCGTTCAGGTTGGTCTCTTTTTTGATGATCAGGGAAACTGGGATTATGCCACTGGGAGGACTAAATTATGCAGCAGTGTTGACTAAGTTATATGACCAGGAAAGGGAAATTATGTGGCGTAATGTAGCAACATTTGTGGCAGTATTACTTCATTATTGTGCCATTTTTACACATCTTAATCAAATCTAGGCAAATACTTCACCTCATTAATATCAGTTAAACATCTAAATACAGCAATCATCAACTGAAAGTTGACCAATAATTCTTTGAAAATGGCCTTCCACTGCGCAGAAACAAGTGTGAAACCATGTGTAGTAGCTTTTGATTTCTTTGAGCTAGAAACACGTTCTTTGTTAAAATCTGAAAATTATGCAGCTGATGTGGTAAGTGTGAAAAATGCAGGAATATATCATTTCAGTGACCCTGCTGATAAATGCACTGCAAACATAAAATGTTGAACAAAAGCAATACTTCTTTATGTTTACATAACAATAAACACAGGAATTTGCTGCGAATGACAAATGCCTAGTTAGATTAATGTTTTCAGCAATGTTGCCATATATCAGTGAGATTCAGAGGATATGAGTAAGAGGCGGAAACTAACAATCTACATATGAGAACCAAAATCATTTAGAATTGTAGCAATTTCTGTTTCATCTCAATGGTGCATTTCTCTACATAGACTAGTGACCTAGAAGGCTGGGTTGTAACCTTCATAAAGCATTCACATGATAACTCGGACTGAACCCAACATCCTACAGTTCATGACACTATACTTGGTATTTGTGAGAACAAGGTTTATTAATTGAGATGGACGGAGGTGCAATAAAGAAATTTTGTTTAGGTCCAGTTAAAGGTTTCAGTTATTTAAAGCTGAGCTCAAACCCTGGTAGCAATGGCATAGAGCAGACAGGATTAACTTTGAGAAAATGTGTAAAGCATTTGGAAGTACCAAAACAGTAAAAAGTCAAAAACACAACACAATAAAAATCACACTCCAGTTTATAAAAATAAAAAAGTAAACAACTAAATGACACCAGACTGATAAAAATCCAACAAGAGGAACCAGAGATATGAATTTTCAAAGATTTAAGAGAAAAAGTGCCTAGAAAAAGTATAGGGTCAATCAGTAGTCACTTTTCATGGTTGACTGGGACCTAATTGCAATTTCAAACTGACTATGATACAACCCAGGCCAGATTTACCAAGCAGTTTTGTCCCGGTCAAAGATTTTACCTGACTTAGGACACAATATCTTGGCGGTATGCATACTCCTTCGCAAAGACGGTCAAATGTGTTATATTTTAGTTGCTGTTGTGTAATAAATGAATTTGATGTTATATTTCAATAAAAGGTGTTCATGTATTTATAATATTTAAATGCATAATTTGTTTTTTAATGTATTTGTTGTTTTAAATTATATATTTTAATTTTATCATCATTTTAATGTTGTTTTGTGTATTTATTTTAATGATATTGTTGTATATTTTCAATAATATTCAGAAATATTTTATATTATTTTATATTATATTTAGTTTCTAGATTACCCAGCATTATATAGCTTAATTTTTAGATTTATAGTGTATGTTTTTACAATAATCTTGTGATGTATTTTAATATATTTTTTATTTTTATTTAATAGTAACAACATTTCTGAGTGGATAATTTATTTTTGTGATAGTAGTGTAGTTTTGTAGTTTCTTAATGTCATAACAATATTTCATATTTTGTTTTTGATAATATGCATTTTAGACATTTTTATGACCATATATTTTTAGTGACTATTTTTGTAGTTCTTGTTTAAGTATAAGGTTTTAATATTTTTGTAGTTGATTTTCTAATGATAATTGTGTATTTCAATATTGTTTTACTCAATATTCTATAGGAAAAGCAATAATAGAACATCTGTCCTCAACACCAACATGCTGCTCCTACGCTCCACAGACACAACATTTTAGCGACCTTGGAGTCTATTAGTGAGAAGACTCACTACATGTCACCATTTCTAAGATGGTAAATCTTAAACCAACTGTATAAAAGAACATTACTTAAACACTACTTCAGTACCTACAACAACAAAAAGTCTGTATGGCATTACAGTCCTCTCAGGAAGTGAACAGATCTGGTGGAGGGAAACCATATTTTGACAAATGTTATGTTATGTTAAATTAATTTATAGAGCTCACGGTTATCCGAAGGTATCTTGGCACTAGGTCAACGGAAAGGACAGGAGGAAGTCTGAGACATTGCTGGGCCTAACTGTTAAACAGCCATTTTTTCAAGTGTTTCCTGAAGGTGAACAGGTTGAGTTGGAGCAAATGAGATAGGGGAGCTGATTCCAAGCATTGGCTGTGCAGGTAATGAAGCTTCTACCACACCAGTTGGTTCTCCTAAATTTGGGAACCACCAGGGTTTTGGCTCCACGAGAGTGAAGCGTTCTGTTGGGAATATACCATTTAAATCTCTGCCAGAGATGAAGTGGGCCTTTATCATGTAGTGCATTAAAAGCCATACAGAGGGCTTTGAATTTGATCCTGTGCTTTACTGGCAAACGGTGGAGCTTTCTGAGTTCATTTTTTACCAACTTGAATTTGGGTATGCCAGACAGAAGTCCTTTACAGTAGTCTAACTTTGACAAGATAAGGGCAGTCACAACAGTTTTTTGATATTCCCCGGGGAATGAAATGTAGAATATTTTTAATCATCCTCAGTGTGAAGAAGGTAGAGGCCGTCACTGAGTTAACCTGGTCACCGAAGGAGAGTTTGTTGTCCATTAGGACACCCAGGTTTTTTGCTTTTTTAACCAGAATCGGCAAAGATCCTACTTCACCTGGCCACCAGGTTGGAGACCAGAAGGAGGTTTTATTTCCAAATATAATTACTTATATAATTACTTAAAGACCCCTGAGGGACCTGCATGGGAGAGAGAAAGGCTCAGAGACAAAAGAGTCCAAGCTATTGCTTACTCTCCGAAAGGATGAGCTTCCCCATCTGTCACAAAACGCAATGGGCTCACACCTTATTAGCATACAAATGTACTGAAATTCCTATACATCATTGAAACAAGCACAACACACAATGTATCTAAATATCTTGAACCACACGGAGGTCACAGCGGCATGTTGAGTGGCACTAAGTTCTTCAAGGTTCATTAAACCCTCGAGAATCTCTAGAGTTCTCAATACAGTGTGGCAAATATATGACAGTGTGGGGAATTCTGGGGATTCAAGATATGGAGTCTATCAGGTGATAGTGTGTGACCTGCAAAGTGGGACAGGGACAACAGAAAGTATGTGTTTGCTCCACCATGGTGAACTTCACCACTGCCCTGTCATTTTCCCACATCGACCTTGCTGCTAGGTACTTTATGGGAATTATTAGCTCTACTTGTAGGGTTATGGTGTAAACTGGGTTAGGATAGAGGATATCGCTCAAAGACCTCTATATGTACACCTTTTAGAGCTGGAAATATAATTTAGAGACTTTCCATGAACTGTGATGGCCCCCCTTTCTGTTTCTGTTTCTGATTTTTAATTTGTTAGGCCTACACGAATATGCATTTGCATCTCACATCTAAAACGTTATCACTATCGAAGCCTGTAGCCAGAAAGAGACACTCCCTGCCCCTTCAGCACCGTCTAACCTGTACCTGGGCTTTCCAGCTAGATATGTCTGTTCGGTTCAGTCAATCCCGCTGTAAAACAATGGTTTCACTGCTAGCTTACTTGTGCCTTTACTATTGGAGAAGGTACAGTCCTGCCCCATTAAGGCATTTTTTCCATATCTTGAGCTTTTCTTTCCGAAGTATCCCACCGACTTCTTACGAATATTTATCACCTTCATTTTTTCCTTAGACTCTTCTCTATAACTAGTAACACTAGCAGCTTAGTTGCCTACACTTTTTAGGAACCGTGGTCAAAATGTACTAAACGTCTAGATTATACATGCATTCATGTATAAGATGACTGTGTTCTATATTCAGGCTTTGTTTAGGATTTAGTCCGTCTTTGTGCCTACGCCACTCTAAATAAAAATGCATAAACAAGTAAATACATGAATGCATTAATTTATTAATTAACAACTTGTCTCGAGCCAAATAATTTGTATTGGTTCATGGAAATTTCAAACAAAGAGATTTGGAGTGCCACAAATAAAATCATATATATGTCCAATCAATGATTGTGCAATGCTTTTCTATGTGGTTTGGTCCGAAATCTTCATTCCCACCAGTGCATGTGACAAAAATATGAGTTTTTGGTACGTGGAAATTTGGGAAAGCTGATTAGGTGGTCGGATAGCTTTGAACAAAACATTTTTCAGAATGTGCTATTCTTCGAATCATCAACAAATTCACGTTTTAAGAAATCACTTCAATTAGATTTCCCCGAGTGTACTGAAGAGTTTCATAAAGAACTGTACAAGAAAGAAGGACACATTGAAAAATAGTGCAGTTGGCTTTGCAAATGTAAGTATACGTTTGCATTGGACACGTGCATTACAATTTCCAGTATCCACTGTGAATCACAATACAAACATTACTCACCAGTGGTGAGGATGACTAAATAGCTTTCATCCTATTTGCAACTGATAAAATAATGCAAAAAATCTTTGGGACATCCCCTGTTGTAACCAAGCATGGAATAATCAAAAAGGGAGGGGGTGTTCTTAAACACAGGGTATAAGAGGCGCTAACCTGTTCTCGTGAAAGTAAATGAAAAGAATGTATCAGTGTGGTGCATCAGGTGAGGTAAAACACCTAAACCCTCAATAGTGGACAAAAGTCCGAATCATACAAATGATAACAGGCCCTGAGCACACACATAAAAGTTTTACAACACACAGTAAACGTTGTATGCGAAGGATGACAGGAGAAACGTTCTTCCGATATTCCTTTAATGAGGTGTGAATTCATATGCCAGCCAACACGTGTTTCGTCACTGGGTGTGTAACCTTGACTTCTTCAGGGCTGGAATTACATGAAATGGCTGTTGTCACAAAGGGTTTGCATAAAAGGCATGGTCAACATAACATGTCTAACCAGTACGTGGACATGGTAGATAGAGTGATTAAGACTCATCATTGGGTGGGAATGTGTACCACATCAAAGCAATTGAAGAGGGAAGGAAAATGAGTTACGTGACATCCAAAATGGTGTCATGCACGGCATTCAAACGTGTCATTTTGTGCTGTCGCCTGCATGCAGAATGCAATGCGCATTCAAACGGCATGTGTCCAATAAATGTGTCAATTAATTTTCCGACCTCGGTGTGCTATAGTGAACGATAAAACATCGAAACATGAGAAAATAAATCTAATAATGTTGGTGACGTACAATGAAAGGTGAGTGGTTGAGAAATGTAGAAGGGGTTACGATTCGTCCCAGCATTCGTGCAGTGAAATCGTGATAAAAGTAAATCGTAAGTACTAGAAATGTCATAATTGAACGCTAATGCCTACCTCAAACGTAAATGTAGGACTTTGGACCTGTGGGTATAAATTGGTAGCACAATTAGGCTATACTATTCGCACCAATATAACGTGCAAAAAGTGCTCGTTAGTGGTTGAAAACAAAATAGTGTGTCGATCATATATTCTCTTCTCACCTTACGACTGGTGATAATTCCGACCCAGCTGGTCCACAAAGTTTCATCCAAAACCGTCAATAAATCCTTTCTTTATCACTATGAAGACTGTATAATGAAAGTTTCTATGAATGTACCGTTCAAACGGAAGTATACCAATTGTATGAATAAACACGAGTCTGAATATCTGTCCCAAGGAAAATTCTCACGGCTTACCTTAGAATTAAGGTGTATTAACAGCGTATAAGTAATCCTCGGTATATTTATTTTAATGACACGTCTTCATCAATTTGAAGTCCTGTATGCTGAAAACGCGTGTCAATTAACACGCAAATCCACTAAAAGTAAATCAGAATAAAGGGGAACGTCACTCAACTGACCTAGTTATATCGCCAAGCAGAGTTTCAAACAAAACACCTACAGCAAGTTGCTGCATTCAGTATAAAACAAGCTTAGCTGCAGGCGAGTACACCCGTGGCTTATGCTCCGGCACCGAGTAAACCGGAGGACAAGGAGTCTGAAAACGGAAGCAGTATTTAAGCTTCCCGGTTCTGCGCCGTGACTAGACTGCTAACCCCTGGTACTCGAGTGAAGTGCAGAGTGAGAAATGTGAACGGCGCATGTGTGTTCTCCGCCTAGCCCACCTTCATTTTAGATAGTGTTCAATGTTAAAGCAAGCAACGGGGCTCCAAACCGGAGTTGAAAGTCACAAGCACCTATGTTTAGAATAGTAGTTGTTTCGTATGATATCCATGCTCGGTAATTGAAATGGCAAAAGAATTACATTTCATACACTGTGCAAAAATGTCTATGAGAAAGACGGCAACAGCTTGACATGAAATTGTCTCTGTTGTGTACAATATAAAATCACCCGAAAATTCAGGCAAACGAGACTAAGAGGTCTACACCATAAGTGATACATGTTTCACAGCATAATTTGATACGTCATACATTCCTGGGCATAAAAAGCAAACGTTTAGGCATTTAATTTGAATAGTGTATAAAATGACATCATAACCCAAATTTTTCAAGCAACAAACAGTTAAAATGCCTTCATGTTTTTGAACATGGAAAACATAAAGCTCTTAAAGAGTTATCATATCGTGATTAAGTGTCAAAGAGGATAGGTTAATGACCTCTACCCCTTCCTCAGTATTAGGCATCAGTTCTTGTTGTTGCCTGATCTCAGTTTGTTTTTGTAATCTATTCTTCCCTGATCTCTTTCCTCTGCGGGTTTTGTGTCCGTGTTTGTACGTCTGGGTTGTGTCCTGTTGCCCTTTCGTATCCTTTGTACTTCTTGTAAAAAAGCGGAGGAAACTGCCTGTCTACTATCTGTAGAGATGCTAGCGTTTTCAATTTCACCGTCACTAGATAATGGAGCATTTAGAGAAGTTGCGCTGGATGAGACTCTATCTACCATGTCCACGTACTGGTTAGACATGTTATGTTGACCATGCCTTTTATGCAAACCCTTTGTGACAACAGCCATTTCATGTAATTCCAGCCCTGAAGAAGTCAAGGGTTACACACCCAGTGACGAAACACGTGTTGGCTGGCATATGAATTCACACCTCATTAAAGGAATATCGGAAGAACGTTTCTCCTGTCATCCTTCGCATACAACGTTTACTGTGTGTTGTAAAACTTTTATGTGTGTGCTCAGGGCCTGTTATCATTTGTATGATTCTGACTTTTGTCCACTATTGAGGGTTTAGGTGTTTTACCTCACCTGATGCACCACACTGATACATTCTTTTCATTTACTTTCACGAGAACAGGTTAGCGCCTCTTATACCCTGTGTTTAAGAACACCCCTCCCTTTTTGATTGTTTCATATTGTGAGTCAGGGTAGGCAGCTTCCGCGTGTTTTCAAGCTTAACCATGGACAGAGAAAAAATAGCCGAAGAACTTTTGATAACCTAACTAAAGGGAACACTATAAGCTCCAGTATGACAACTGGCAATCTCAAACACAGAGAGGGCTTGAGAGATAAATTTATTAGACTAGAAAGATTAAAAAAAAAGTGAGAACTCAAAGTGGTGGGATGGGGCGACGCTTAAACAGTATATACGCCTTAACAGAATACCAAGGGGTCTAAGATCTCAAATCTTCCCAACCTACGATGACTTGGAAGAAGATTTGTTAAAAGAATGGGAAGAGGCACTCACGTCCAACTCACAGACACTAATGCGCATACTCATAGAGAATGCAGATAGAAAAGTTTCGAAATTACAGGGAGAGATTGCAGATCTTGAGAAGGAGATATGAGATCTAGATCTGAAGGAGGGCACAGAGAAAAATTATGCCATACTTAATGAGATTCTGGCTAGACATCAGAATGACATCAAGGAGAGAAAGGCTAGGAAGTTAAAACGTGATGAGTATGACTATAAAGAGGGAAGGATTTTCACGTTCGCCAAAAAGTATGATCATTTGTTTAAGTCAGGCAACGAAGCTGGAGGCAGAAATAGACAAGAAATAATTTCCGTCTCATCCAGCGCAACTTCTCTAAATGCTCCATTATCTAGTGACGGTGAAATTGAAAACGCTAGCATCTCTACAGATAGTAGACAGGCAGTTTCCTCTGCTTTTACAAGAAGTACAAAGGATACGAAAGGGCAACAGGACACAACCCAGACGTACAAACACGGACACAAAACCCGCAGAGGAAAGAGATCAGGGAAGAATAGATTTAAAAAACAAACTGAGATCAGGCAACAACAAGAACTGATGCCTAATACTGAGGAAGGGGTAGAGGTCATTAACCTATCCTCTTTGACACTTAATCACGATATGATAACTCTTTAAGAGCTTTATGTTTTCCATGTTCAAAACCATGAAGGCATTTTAACTGTTTGTTGCTTGAAAAATTTGGGTTATGATGTCATTTTATACACTATTCAAATTAAAGGCCTAAACGTTTGCTTTTTATGCCCAGGAATGTATGACGTATCAAATTATGCTGTGAAACATGTATCACTTATGGTGTAGACCTCTTAGTCTCGTTTGCCTGAATTTTCGGGTGATTTTATATTGTACACAACAGAGACAATTTCATGTCAAGCTGTTGCCGTTTTTCTCATAGACATTTTTGCACAGTGTAAGAAATGTAATTCTTTTGCCATTTCAATTACCGAGCATGGATATCATACGAAACAACTACTATTCTAAACATAGGTGCTTGTGACTTTCAACTCCGGTTTGGAGCCCCGTTGCTTGCTTTAACATTGAACACTATCTAAAATGAAGGTGGGCTAGGCGGAGAACACACATGCGCCGTTCACATTTCTCACTCTGCACTTCACTCGAGTACCAGGGGTTAGCGGTCTAGTCACGGCGCAGAACCGGAAGCTTAAATACTGCTTCCGTTTTCAGACTCCTTGTCCTCCGGTTTACTCGGTGCCGGAGCATAAGCCACGGGTGTACTCGCCTGCAGGTAAGCTTGTTTTATACTGAATGCAGCGACTTGCTGTAGGTGTTTTGTTTGAAACTCTGCTTGGCGATATAACTAGGTCAGTTGAGTGACGTTTCCCTTTTATTCTGATTTACTTTTAGTGGATTTGTGGTAATTGACACCGCGTTTTCAGCATACAGGACTTCAAATTGATGAAGACGTGTCATTAAAATAAATATACCGAGGGGATTACTTATACGCTGTTAATACACCTTAATTCTAAGGTAAGCCGTGAGAATTTTCCTTGGGACAGATATTCAGACTCGTGTTTATTCATACAATTGGTATACTTCCGTTTGAACGGTACATTCATAGAAACTTTCATTATACAGTCTTCATAGTGATAAAGAAAGGATTTATTGACGGTTTGGATGAAACTTTGTGGACCAGCTGGGTCGGAATTATCACCAGTCGTAAGGTGAGAGGAGAATATATGATCGACACACTATTTTGTTTTCAACCACTAACGAGCACTTTTTGCACGTTATATTGGTGCGAATAGTATAGCCTAATTTGTGCTACCAATTTATACCCACAGGTCCAAAAGTCCTACATTTACGTTTGAGGTAGGCATTAGCGTTCAATTATGACATTTCTAGTACTTACGATATACTTTTATCACGATTTCACTGCACGAATGCTGGGACGAATCGTAACCCCTTCTACATTTCTCAACCACTCACCTTTCATTGTACGTCACCAACATTATTAGATTTATTTTCTCATGTTTCGATGTTTTATCGTTCACTATAGCACACCGAGGTCGGAAAATTAATTGACACATTTATTGGACACATGCCGTTTGAATGCGCATTGCATTCTGCATGCAGACGACAGCACAAAATTTCACGTTTGAATGCCGTGCATGACACCATTTTGGATGTCACGTAACTCATTTTCCTTCCCTCTTCCGTTGCTTTGATGTGGTACACATTCCCACCCAATGATGAGTCTTAATCACTCTATCTACCATGTCCACGTACTGGTTAGACATGTTATGTTGACCATGCCTTTTATGCAAACCCTTTGTGACAACAGCCATTTCATGTAATTCCAGCCCTGAAGAAGTCAAGGGTTACACACCCAGTGACGAAACACGTGTTGGCTGGCATATGAATTCACACCTCATTAAAGGAATATCGGAAGAACGTTTCTCCTGTCATCCTTCGCATACAACGTTTACTGTGTGTTGTAAAACTTTTATGTGTGTGCTCAGGGCCTGTTATCATTTGTATGATTCGGACTTTTGTCCACTATTGAGGGTTTAGGTGTTTTACCTCACCTGATGCACCACACTGATACATTCTTTTCATTTACTTTCACGAGAACAGGTTAGCGCCTCTTATACCCTGTGTTTAAGAACACCCCCTCCCTTTTTGATTGTTTCATATTGTGAGTCAGGGTAGGCAGCTTCCGCGTGTTATCAAGCTTAACCATGGACAGAGAAAAAATAGCCGAAGAACTTTTTGATAACCTAACTAAAGGGAACACTATAAGCTCCAGTATGACAACTGGCAATCTCAAACACAGAGAGGGCTTGAGAGATAAATTTATTAGACTAGAAAGATTAAAAAAAAGTGAGAACTCAAAGTGGTGGGATGGGGCGACGCTTAAACAGTATATACGCCTTAACAGAATACCAAGGGGTCTAAGATCTCAAATCTTCCCAACCTACGATGACTTGGAAGAAGATTTGTTAAAAGAATGGGAAGAGGCACTCACGTCCAACTCACAGACACTAATGCGCATACTCATAGAGAATGCAGATAGAAAAGTTTCGAAATTACAGGGAGAGATTGCAGATCTTGAGAAGGAGATACGAGATCTAGATCTGAAGGAGGGCACAGAGAAAAATTATGCCATACTTAATGAGATTCTGGCTAGACATCAGAATGACATCAAGGAGAGAAAGGCTAGGAAGTTAAAACGTGATGAGTATGACTATAAAGAGGGAAGGATTTTCACGTTTGCCAAAAAGTATGATCATTTGTTTAAGTCAGGCAACGAAGCTGGAGGCAGAAATAGACAAGAAATAATTTCCGTCTCATCCAGCGCAACTTCTCTAAATGCTCCATTATCTAGTGACGGTGAAATTGAAAACGCTAGCATCTCTACAGATAGTAGACAGGCAGTTTCCTCCGCTTTTTACAAGAAGTACAAAGGATACGAAAGGGCAACAGGACACAACCCAGACGTACAAACACGGACACAAAACCCGCAGAGGAAAGAGATCAGGGAAGAATAGATTACAAAAACAAACTGAGATCAGGCAACAACAAGAACTGATGCCTAATACTGAGGAAGGGGTAGAGGTCATTAACCTATCCTCTTTGACACTTAATCACGATATGATAACTCTTTAAGAGCTTTATGTTTTCCATGTTCAAAAACATGAAGGCATTTTAACTGTTTGTTGCTTGAAAAATTTGGGTTATGATGTCATTTTATACACTATTCAAATTAAATGCCTAAACGTTTGCTTTTTATGCCCAGGAATGTATGACGTATCAAATTATGCTGTGAAACATGTATCACTTATGGTGTAGACCTCTTAGTCTCGTTTGCCTGAATTTTCGGGTGATTTTATATTGTACACAACAGAGACAATTTCATGTCAAGCTGTTGCCGTTTTTCTCATAGACATTTTTGCACAGTGTATGAAATGTAATTCTTTTGCCATTTCAATTACCGAGCATGGATATCATACGAAACAACTACTATTCTAAACATAGGTGCTTGTGACTTTCAACTCCGGTTTGGAGCCCCGTTGCTTGCTTTAACATTGAACACTATCTAAAATGAAGGTGGGCTAGGCGGAGAACACACATGCGCCGTTCACATTTCTCACTCTGCACTTCACTCGAGTACCAGGGGTTAGCGGTCTAGTCACGGCGCAGAACCGGAAGCTTAAATACTGCTTCCGTTTTCAGACTCCTTGTCCTCCGGTTTACTCGGTGCCGGAGCATAAGCCACGGGTGTACTCGCCTGCAGGTAAGCTTGTTTTATACTGAATGCAGCGACTTGCTGTAGGTGTTTTGTTTGAAACTCTGCTTGGCGATATAACTAGGTCAGTTGAGTGACGTTTCCCTTTTATTCTGATTTACTTTTAGTGGATTTGCGGTAATTGACACCGCGTTTTCAGCATACAGGACTTCAAATTGATGAAGACGTGTCATTAAAATAAATATACCGAGGGGATTACTTATACGCTGTTAATACACCTTAATTCTAAGGTAAGCCGTGAGAATTTTCCTTGGGACAGATATTCAGACTCGTGTTTATTCATACAATTGGTATACTTCCGTTTGAACGGTACATTCATAGAAACTTTCATTATACAGTCTTCATAGTGATAAAGAAAGGATTTATTGACGGTTTGGATGAAACTTTGTGGACCAGCTGGGTCGGAATTATCACCAGTCGTAAGGTGAGAGGAGAATATATGATCGACACACTATTTTGTTTTCAACCACTAACGAGCACTTTTTGCACGTTATATTGGTGCGAATAGTATAGCCTAATTGTGCTACCAATTTATACCCACAGGTCCAAAGTCCTACATTTACGTTTGAGGTAGGCATTAGCGTTTAATTATGACATTTCTAGTACTTACGATATACTTTTATCACGATTTCACTGCACGAATGCTGGGACGAATCGTAACCCCTTCTACATTTCTCAACCACTCACCTTTCATTGTACGTCACCAACATTATTAGATTTATTTTCTCATGTTTCGATGTTTTATCGTTCACTATAGCACACCGAGGTCGGAAAATTAATTGACACATTTATTGGACACATGCCGTTTGAATGCGCATTGCATTCTGCATGCAGACGACAGCACAAAATTTCACGTTTGAATGCCGTGCATGACACCATTTTGGATGTCACGTAACTCATTTTCCTTCCCTCTTCCGTTGCTTTGATGTGGTACACATTCCCACCCAATGATGAGTCTTAATCACTCTATCTACCATGTCCACGTACTGGTTAGACATGTTATGTTGACCATGCCTTTTATGCAAACCCTTTGTGACAACAGCCATTTCATGTAATTCCAGCCCTGAAGAAGTCAAGGGTTACACACCCAGTGACGAAACACGTGTTGGCTGGCATATGAATTCACACCTCATTAAAGGAATATCGGAAGAACGTTTCTCCTGTCATCCTTCGCATACAACGTTTACTGTGTGTTGTAAAACTTTTATGTGTGTGCTCAGGGCCTGTTATCATTTGTATGATTCGGACTTTTGTCCACTATTGAGGGTTTAGGTGTTTTACCTCACCTGATGCACCACACTGATACATTCTTTTCATTTACTTTCACGAGAACAGGTTAGCGCCTCTTATACCCTGTGTTTAAGAACACCCCCTCCCTTTTTGATTGTTTCATATTGTGAGTCAGGGTAGGCAGCTTCCGCGTGTTATCAAGCTTAACTATGGACAGAGAGAAAATAGCCGAAGAACTTTTTGATAACCTAACTAAAGGGAACACTATAAGCTCCAGTATGACAACTGGCAATCTCAAACACAGAGAGGGCTTGAGAGATAAATTTATTAGACTAGAAAGATTAAAAAAAGTGAGAACTCAAAGTGGTGGGATGGGGCGACGCTTAAACAGTATATACGCCTTAACAGAATACCAAGGGGTCTAAGATCTCAAATCTTCCCAACCTACGATGACTTGGAAGAAGATTTGTTAAAAGAATGGGAAGAGGCACTCACGTCCAACTCACAGACACTAATGCGCATACTCATAGAGAATGCAGATAGAAAAGTTTCGAAATTACAGGGAGAGATTGCAGATCTTGAGAAGGAGATACGAGATCTAGATCTGAAGGAGGGCACAGAGAAAATTATGCCATACTTAATGAGATTCTGGCTAGACATCAGAATGACATCAAGGAGAGAAAGGCTAGGAAGTTAAAACGTGATGAGTATGACTATAAAGAGGGAAGGATTTTCACGTTCGCCAAAAAGTATGATCATTTGTTTAAGTCAGGCAACGAAGCTGGAGGCAGAAATAGACAAGAAATAATTTCCGTCTCATCCAGCGCAACTTCTCTAAATGCTCCATTATCTAGTGACGGTGAAATTGAAAACGCTAGCATCTCTACAGATAGTAGACAGGCAGTTTCCTCCGCTTTTTTACAAGAAGTACAAAGGATACGAAAGGGCAACAGGACACAACCCAGACGTACAAACACGGACACAAAACCCGCAGAGGAAAGAGATCAGGGAAGAATAGATTACAAAAACAAACTGAGATCAGGCAACAACAAGAACTGATGCCTAATACTGAGGAAGGGGTAGAGGTCATTAACCTATCCTCTTTGACACTTAATCACGATATGATAACTCTTTAAGAGCTTTATGTTTTCCATGTTCAAAAACATGAAGGCATTTTAACTGTTTGTTGCTTGAAAAATTTGGGTTATGATGTCATTTTATACACTATTCAAATTAAATGCCTAAACGTTTGCTTTTTATGCCCAGGAATGTATGACGTATCAAATTATGCTGTGAAACATGTATCACTTATGGTGTAGACCTCTTAGTCTCGTTTGCCTGAATTTTCGGGTGATTTTATATTGTACACAACAGAGACAATTTCATGTCAAGCTGTTGCCGTTTTTCTCATAGACATTTTTGCACAGTGTATGAAATGTAATTCTTTTGCCATTTCAATTACCGAGCATGGATATCATACGAAACAACTACTATTCTAAACATAGGTGCTTGTGACTTTCAACTCCGGTTTGGAGCCCCGTTGCTTGCTTTAACATTGAACACTATCTAAAATGAAGGTGGGCTAGGCGGAGAACACACATGCGCCGTTCACATTTCTCACTCTGCACTTCACTCGAGTACCAGGGGTTAGCGGTCTAGTCACGGCGCAGAACCGGAAGCTTAAATACTGCTTCCGTTTTCAGACTCCTTGTCCTCCGGTTTACTCGGTGCCGGAGCATAAGCCACGGGTGTACTCGCCTGCAGGTAAGCTTGTTTTATACTGAATGCAGCGACTTGCTGTAGGTGTTTTGTTTGAAACTCTGCTTGGCGATATAACTAGGTCAGTTGAGTGACGTTTCCCTTTTATTCTGATTTACTTTTAGTGGATTTGCGGTAATTGACACCGCGTTTTCAGCATACAGGACTTCAAATTGATGAAGACGTGTCATTAAAATAAATATACCGAGGGGATTACTTATACGCTGTTAATACACCTTAATTCTAAGGTAAGCCGTGAGAATTTTCCTTGGGACAGATATTCAGACTCGTGTTTATTCATACAATTGGTATACTTCCGTTTGAACGGTACATTCATAGAAACTTTCATTATACAGTCTTCATAGTGATAAAGAAAGGATTTATTGACGGTTTGGATGAAACTTTGTGGACCAGCTGGGTCGGAATTATCACCAGTCGTAAGGTGAGAGGAGAATATATGATCGACACACTATTTTGTTTTCAACCACTAACGAGCACTTTTTGCACGTTATATTGGTGCGAATAGTATAGCCTAATTGTGCTACCAATTTATACCCACAGGTCCAAAGTCCTACATTTACGTTTGAGGTAGGCATTAGCGTTTAATTATGACATTTCTAGTACTTACGATATACTTTTATCACGATTTCACTGCACGAATGCTGGGACGAATCGTAACCCCTTCTACATTTCTCAACCACTCACCTTTCATTGTACGTCACCAACATTATTAGATTTATTTTCTCATGTTTCGATGTTTTATCGTTCACTATAGCACACCGAGGTCGGAAAATTAATTGACACATTTATTGGACACATGCCGTTTGAATGCGCATTGCATTCTGCATGCAGACGACAGCACAAAATTTCACGTTTGAATGCCGTGCATGACACCATTTTGGATGTCACGTAACTCATTTTCCTTCCCTCTTCCGTTGCTTTGATGTGGTACACATTCCCACCCAATGATGAGTCTTAATCACTCTATCTACCATGTCCACGTACTGGTTAGACATGTTATGTTGACCATGCCTTTTATGCAAACCCTTTGTGACAACAGCCATTTCATGTAATTCCAGCCCTGAAGAAGTCAAGGGTTACACACCCAGTGACGAAACACGTGTTGGCTGGCATATGAATTCACACCTCATTAAAGGAATATCGGAAGAAAGTTTCTCCTGTCATCCTTCGCATACAACGTTTACTGTGTGTTGTAAAACTTTTATGTGTGTGCTCAGGGCCTGTTATCATTTGTATGATTCGGACTTTTGTCCACTATTGAGGGTTTAGGTGTTTTACCTCACCTGATGCACCACACTGATACATTCTTTTCATTTACTTTCACGAGAACAGGTTAGCGCCTCTTATACCCTGTGTTTAAGAACACCCCCTCCCTTTTTGATTGTTTCATATTGTGAGTCAGGGTAGGCAGCTTCCGCGTGTTATCAAGCTTAACCATGGACAGAGAGAAAATAGCCGAAGAACTTTTGATAACCTAACTAAAGGGAACACTATAAGCTCCAGTATGACAACTGGCAATCTCAAACACAGAGAGGGCTTGAGAGATAAATTTATTAGACTAGAAAGATTAAAAAAAAGTGAGAACTCAAAGTGGTGGGATGGGGCGACGCTTAAACAGTATATACGCCTTAACAGAATACCAAGGGGTCTAAGATCTCAAATCTTCCCAACCTACGATGACTTGGAAGAAGATTTGTTAAAAGAATGGGAAGAGGCACTCACGTCCAACTCACAGACACTAATGCGCATACTCATAGAGAATGCAGATAGAAAAGTTTCGAAATTACAGGGAGAGATTGCAGATCTTGAGAAGGAGATACGAGATCTAGATCTGAAGGAGGGCACAGAGAAAAATTATGCCATACTTAATGAGATTCTGGCTAGACATCAGAATGACATCAAGGAGAGAAAGGCTAGGAAGTTAAAACGTGATGAGTATGACTATAAAGAGGGAAGGATTTTCACGTTCGCCAAAAAGTATGATCATTTGTTTAAGTCAGGCAACGAAGCTGGAGGCAGAAATAGACAAGAAATAATTTCCGTCTCATCCAGCGCAACTTCTCTAAATGCTCCATTATCTAGTGACGGTGAAATTGAAAACGCTAGCATCTCTACAGATAGTAGACAGGCAGTTTCCTCCGCTTTTTTACAAGAAGTACAAAGGATACGAAAGGGCAACAGGACACAACCCAGACGTACAAACACGGACACAAAACCCGCAGAGGAAAGAGATCAGGGAAGAATAGATTACAAAAACAAACTGAGATCAGGCAACAACAAGAACTGATGCCTAATACTGAGGAAGGGGTAGAGGTCATTAACCTATCCTCTTTGACACTTAATCACGATATGATAACTCTTTAAGAGCTTTATGTTTTCCATGTTCAAAAACATGAAGGCATTTTAACTGTTTGTTGCTTGAAAAATTTGGGTTATGATGTCATTTTATACACTATTCAAATTAAATGCCTAAACGTTTGCTTTTTATGCCCAGGAATGTATGACGTATCAAATTATGCTGTGAAACATGTATCACTTATGGTGTAGACCTCTTAGTCTCGTTTGCCTGAATTTTCAGGTGATTTTATATTGTACACAACAGAGACAATTTCATGTCAAGCTGTTGCCGTTTTTCTCATAGACATTTTTGCACAGTGTATGAAATATAATTCTTTTGCCATTTCAATTACCGAGCATGGATATCATACGAAACAACTACTATTCTAAACATAGGTGCTTGTGACTTTCAACTCCGGTTTGGAGCCCCGTTGCTTGCTTTAACATTGAACACTATCTAAAATGAAGGTGGGCTAGGCGGAGAACACACATGCGCCGTTCACATTTCTCACTCTGCACTTCACTCGAGTACCAGGGGTTAGCGGTCTAGTCACGGCGCAGAACCGGAAGCTTAAATACTGCTTCCGTTTTCAGACTCCTTGTCCTCCGGTTTACTCGGTGCCGGAGCATAAGCCACGGGTGTACTCGCCTGCAGGTAAGCTTGTTTTATACTGAATGCAGCGACTTGCTGTAGGTGTTTTGTTTGAAACTCTGCTTGGCGATATAACTAGGTCAGTTGAGTGACATTCCCCTTTTATTCTGATTTACTTTTAGTGGATTTGCGGTAATTGACACCGCGTTTTCAGCATACAGGACTTCAAATTGATGAAGACGTGTCATTAAAATAAATATACCGAGGGGATTACTTATACGCTGTTAATACACCTTAATTCTAAGGTAAGCCGTGAGAATTTTCCTTGGGACAGATATTCAGACTCGTGTTTATTCATACAATTGGTATACTTCCGTTTGAACGGTACATTCATAGAAACTTTCATTATACAGTCTTCATAGTGATAAAGAAAGGATTTATTGACGGTTTGGATGAAACTTTGTGGACCAGCTGGGTCGGAATTATCACCAGTCGTAAGGTGAGAGGAGAATATATGATCGACACACTATTTTGTTTTCAACCACTAACGAGCACTTTTTGCACGTTATATTGGTGCGAATAGTATAGCCTAATTGTGCTACCAATTTATACCCACAGGTCCAAAGTCCTACATTTATGTTTGAGGTAGGCATTAGCGTTCAATTATGACATTTCTAGTACTTACGATATACTTTTATCACGATTTCACTGCACGAATGCTGGGACGAAACGTAACCCCTTCTACATTTCTCAACCACTCACCTTTCATTGTACGTCACCAACATTATTAGATTTATTTTCTCATGTTTCGATGTTTTATCGTTCACTATAGCACACCGAGGTCGGAAAATTAATTGACACATTTATTGGACACATGCCGTTTGAATGCGCATTGCATTCTGCATGCAGACGACAGCACAAAATTTCACGTTTGAATGCCGTGCATGACACCATTTTGGATGTCACGTAACTCATTTTCCTTCCCTCTTCCGTTGCTTTGATGTGGTACACATTCCCACCCAATGATGAGTCTTAATCACTCTATCTACCATGTCCACGTACTGGTTAGACATGTTATGTTGACCATGCCTTTTATGCAAACCCTTTGTGACAACAGCCATTTCATGTAATTCCAGCCCTGAAGAAGTCAAGGGTTACACACCCAGTGACGAAACACGTGTTGGCTGGCATATGAATTCACACCTCATTAAAGGAATATCGGAAGAACGTTTCTCCTGTCATCCTTCGCATACAACGTTTACTGTGTGTTGTAAAACTTTTATGTGTGTGCTCAGGGCCTGTTATCATTTGTATGATTCGGACTTTTGTCCACTATTGAGGGTTTAGGTGTTTTACCTCACCTGATGCACCACACTGATACATTCTTTTCATTTACTTTCACGAGAACAGGTTAGCGCCTCTTATACCCTGTGTTTAAGAACACCCCCTCCCTTTTTGATTGTTTCATATTGTGAGTCAGGGTAGGCAGCTTCCGCGTGTTATCAAGCTTAACCATGGACAGAGAAAAAATAGCCGAAGAACTTTTTGATAACCTAACTAAAGGGAACACTATAAGCTCCAGTATGACAACTGGCAATCTCAAACACAGAGAGGGCTTGAGAGATAAATTTATTAGACTAGAAAGATTAAAAAAAAGTGAGAACTCAAAGTGGTGGGATGGGGCGACGCTTAAACAGTATATACGCCTTAACAGAATACCAAGGGGTCTAAGATCTCAAATCTTCCCAACCTACGATGACTTGGAAGAAGATTTGTTAAAAGAATGGGAAGAGGCACTCACGTCCAACTCACAGACACTAATGCGCATACTCATAGAGAATGCAGATAGAAAAGTTTCGAAATTACAGGGAGAGATTGCAGATCTTGAGAAGGAGATACGAGATCTAGATCTGAAGGAGGGCACAGAGAAAAATTATGCCATACTTAATGAGATTCTGGCTAGACATCAGAATGACATCAAGGAGAGAAAGGCTAGGAAGTTAAAACGTGATGAGTATGACTATAAAGAGGGAAGGATTTTCACGTTTGCCAAAAAGTATGATCATTTGTTTAAGTCAGGCAACGAAGCTGGAGGCAGAAATAGACAAGAAATAATTTCCGTCTCATCCAGCGCAACTTCTCTAAATGCTCCATTATCTAGTGACGGTGAAATTGAAAACGCTAGCATCTCTACAGATAGTAGACAGGCAGTTTCCTCCGCTTTTTTACAAGAAGTACAAAGGATACGAAAGGGCAACAGGACACAACCCAGACGTACAAACACGGACACAAAACCCGCAGAGGAAAGAGATCAGGGAAGAATAGATTACAAAAACAAACTGAGATCAGGCAACAACAAGAACTGATGCCTAATACTGAGGAAGGGGTAGAGGTCATTAACCTATCCTCTTTGACACTTAATCACGATATGATAACTCTTTAAGAGCTTTATGTTTTCCATGTTCAAAAACATGAAGGCATTTTAACTGTTTGTTGCTTGAAAAATTTGGGTTATGATGTCATTTTATACACTATTCAAATTAAATGCCTAAACGTTTGCTTTTTATGCCCAGGAATGTATGACGTATCAAATTATGCTGTGAAACATGTATCACTTATGGTGTAGACCTCTTAGTCTCGTTTGCCTGAATTTTCGGGTGATTTTATATTGTACACAACAGAGACAATTTCATGTCAAGCTGTTGCCGTTTTTCTCATAGACATTTTTGCACAGTGTATGAAATGTAATTCTTTTGCCATTTCAATTACCGAGCATGGATATCATACGAAACAACTACTATTCTAAACATAGGTGCTTGTGACTTTCAACTCCGGTTTGGAGCCCCGTTGCTTGCTTTAACATTGAACACTATCTAAAATGAAGGTGGGCTAGGCGGAGAACACACATGCGCCGTTCACATTTCTCACTCTGCACTTCACTCGAGTACCAGGGGTTAGCGGTCTAGTCACGGCGCAGAACCGGAAGCTTAAATACTGCTTCCGTTTTCAGACTCCTTGTCCTCCGGTTTACTCGGTGCCGGAGCATAAGCCACGGGTGTACTCGCCTGCAGGTAAGCTTGTTTTATACTGAATGCAGCGACTTGCTGTAGGTGTTTTGTTTGAAACTCTGCTTGGCGATATAACTAGGTCAGTTGAGTGACGTTCCCCTTTTATTCTGATTTACTTTTAGTGGATTTGCGGTAATTGACACCGCGTTTTCAGCATACAGGACTTCAAATTGATGAAGACGTGTCATTAAAATAAATATACCGAGGGGATTACTTATACGCTGTTAATACACCTTAATTCTAAGGTAAGCCGTGAGAATTTTCCTTGGGACAGATATTCAGACTCGTGTTTATTCATACAATTGGTATACTTCCGTTTGAACGGTACATTCATAGAAACTTTCATTATACAGTCTTCATAGTGATAAAGAAAGGATTTATTGACGGTTTGGATGAAACTTTGTGGACCAGCTGGGTCGGAATTATCACCAGTCGTAAGGTGAGAGGAGAATATATGATCGACACACTATTTTGTTTTCAACCACTAACGAGCACTTTTTGCACGTTATATTGGTGCGAATAGTATAGCCTAATTGTGCTACCAATTTATACCCACAGGTCCAAAGTCCTACATTTACGTTTGAGGTAGGCATTAGCGTTTAATTATGACATTTCTAGTACTTACGATATACTTTTATCACGATTTCACTGCACGAATGCTGGGACGAATCGTAACCCCTTCTACATTTCTCAACCACTCACCTTTCATTGTACGTCACCAACATTATTAGATTTATTTTCTCATGTTTCGATGTTTTATCGTTCACTATAGCACACCGAGGTCGGAAAATTAATTGACACATTTATTGGACACATGCCGTTTGAATGCGCATTGCATTCTGCATGCAGACGACAGCACAAAATTTCACGTTTGAATGCCGTGCATGACACCATTTTGGATGTCACGTAACTCATTTTCCTTCCCTCTTCCGTTGCTTTGATGTGGTACACATTCCCACCCAATGATGAGTCTTAATCACTCTATCTACCATGTCCACGTACTGGTTAGACATGTTATGTTGACCATGCCTTTTATGCAAACCCTTTGTGACAACAGCCATTTCATGTAATTCCAGCCCTGAAGAAGTCAAGGGTTACACACCCAGTGACGAAACACGTGTTGGCTGGCATATGAATTCACACCTCATTAAAGGAATATCGGAAGAACGTTTCTCCTGTCATCCTTCGCATACAACGTTTACTGTGTGTTGTAAAACTTTTATGTGTGTGCTCAGGGCCTGTTATCATTTGTATGATTCGGACTTTTGTCCACTATTGAGGGTTTAGGTGTTTTACCTCACCTGATGCACCACACTGATACATTCTTTTCATTTACTTTCACGAGAACAGGTTAGCGCCTCTTATACCCTGTGTTTAAGAACACCCCCTCCCTTTTTGATTGTTTCATATTGTGAGTCAGGGTAGGCAGCTTCCGCGTGTTATCAAGCTTAACCATGGACAGAGAAAAAATAGCCGAAGAACTTTTTGATAACCTAACTAAAGGGAACACTATAAGCTCCAGTATGACAACTGGCAATCTCAAACACAGAGAGGGCTTGAGAGATAAATTTATTAGACTAGAAAGATTAAAAAAAAGTGAGAACTCAAAGTGGTGGGATGGGGCGACGCTTAAACAGTATATACGCCTTAACAGAATACCAAGGGGTCTAAGATCTCAAATCTTCCCAACCTACGATGACTTGGAAGAAGATTTGTTAAAAGAATGGGAAGAGGCACTCACGTCCAACTCACAGACACTAATGCGCATACTCATAGAGAATGCAGATAGAAAAGTTTCGAAATTACAGGGAGAGATTGCAGATCTTGAGAAGGAGATACGAGATCTAGATCTGAAGGAGGGCACAGAGAAAAATTATGCCATACTTAATGAGATTCTGGCTAGACATCAGAATGACATCAAGGAGAGAAAGGCTAGGAAGTTAAAACGTGATGAGTATGACTATAAAGAGGGAAGGATTTTCACGTTCGCCAAAAAGTATGATCATTTGTTTAAGTCAGGCAACGAAGCTGGAGGCAGAAATAGACAAGAAATAATTTCCGTCTCATCCAGCGCAACTTCTCTAAATGCTCCATTATCTAGTGACGGTGAAATTGAAAACGCTAGCATCTCTACAGATAGTAGACAGGCAGTTTCCTCCGCTTTTTTACAAGAAGTACAAAGGATACGAAAGGGCAACAGGACACAACCCAGACGTACAAACACGGACACAAAACCCGCAGAGGAAAGAGATCAGGGAAGAATAGATTACAAAAACAAACTGAGATCAGGCAACAACAAGAACTGATGCCTAATACTGAGGAAGGGGTAGAGGTCATTAACCTATCCTCTTTGACACTTAATCACGATATGATAACTCTTTAAGAGCTTTATGTTTTCCATGTTCAAAAACATGAAGGCATTTTAACTGTTTGTTGCTTGAAAAATTTGGGTTATGATGTCATTTTATACACTATTCAAATTAAATGCCTAAACGTTTGCTTTTTATGCCCAGGAATGTATGACGTATCAAATTATGCTGTGAAACATGTATCACTTATGGTGTAGACCTCTTAGTCTCGTTTGCCTGAATTTTCAGGTGATTTTATATTGTACACAACAGAGACAATTTCATGTCAAGCTGTTGCCGTTTTTCTCATAGACATTTTTGCACAGTGTATGAAATATAATTCTTTTGCCATTTCAATTACCGAGCATGGATATCATACGAAACAACTACTATTCTAAACATAGGTGCTTGTGACTTTCAACTCCGGTTTGGAGCCCCGTTGCTTGCTTTAACATTGAACACTATCTAAAATGAAGGTGGGCTAGGCGGAGAACACACATGCGCCGTTCACATTTCTCACTCTGCACTTCACTCGAGTACCAGGGGTTAGCGGTCTAGTCACGGCGCAGAACCGGAAGCTTAAATACTGCTTCCGTTTTCAGACTCCTTGTCCTCCGGTTTACTCGGTGCCGGAGCATAAGCCACGGGTGTACTCGCCTGCAGGTAAGCTTGTTTTATACTGAATGCAGCGACTTGCTGTAGGTGTTTTGTTTGAAACTCTGCTTGGCGATATAACTAGGTCAGTTGAGTGACATTCCCCTTTTATTCTGATTTACTTTTAGTGGATTTGCGGTAATTGACACCGCGTTTTCAGCATACAGGACTTCAAATTGATGAAGACGTGTCATTAAAATAAATATACCGAGGGGATTACTTATACGCTGTTAATACACCTTAATTCTAAGGTAAGCCGTGAGAATTTTCCTTGGGACAGATATTCAGACTCGTGTTTATTCATACAATTGGTATACTTCCGTTTGAACGGTACATTCATAGAAACTTTCATTATACAGTCTTCATAGTGATAAAGAAAGGATTTATTGACGGTTTGGATGAAACTTTGTGGACCAGCTGGGTCGGAATTATCACCAGTCGTAAGGTGAGAGGAGAATATATGATCGACACACTATTTTGTTTTCAACCACTAACGAGCACTTTTTGCACGTTATATTGGTGCGAATAGTATAGCCTAATTGTGCTACCAATTTATACCCACAGGTCCAAAGTCCTACATTTATGTTTGAGGTAGGCATTAGCGTTCAATTATGACATTTCTAGTACTTACGATATACTTTTATCACGATTTCACTGCACGAATGCTGGGACGAAACGTAACCCCTTCTACATTTCTCAACCACTCACCTTTCATTGTACGTCACCAACATTATTAGATTTATTTTCTCATGTTTCGATGTTTTATCGTTCACTATAGCACACCGAGGTCGGAAAATTAATTGACACATTTATTGGACACATGCCGTTTGAATGCGCATTGCATTCTGCATGCAGACGACAGCACAAAATTTCACGTTTGAATGCCGTGCATGACACCATTTTGGATGTCACGTAACTCATTTTCCTTCCCTCTTCCGTTGCTTTGATGTGGTACACATTCCCACCCAATGATGAGTCTTAATCACTCTATCTACCATGTCCACGTACTGGTTAGACATGTTATGTTGACCATGCCTTTTATGCAAACCCTTTGTGACAACAGCCATTTCATGTAATTCCAGCCCTGAAGAAGTCAAGGGTTACACACCCAGTGACGAAACACGTGTTGGCTGGCATATGAATTCACACCTCATTAAAGGAATATCGGAAGAACGTTTCTCCTGTCATCCTTCGCATACAACGTTTACTGTGTGTTGTAAAACTTTTATGTGTGTGCTCAGGGCCTGTTATCATTTGTATGATTCGGACTTTTGTCCACTATTGAGGGTTTAGGTGTTTTACCTCACCTGATGCACCACACTGATACATTCTTTTCATTTACTTTCACGAGAACAGGTTAGCGCCTCTTATACCCTGTGTTTAAGAACACCCCCTCCCTTTTTGATTGTTTCATATTGTGAGTCAGGGTAGGCAGCTTCCGCGTGTTATCAAGCTTAACCATGGACAGAGAAAAAATAGCCGAAGAACTTTTTGATAACCTAACTAAAGGGAACACTATAAGCTCCAGTATGACAACTGGCAATCTCAAACACAGAGAGGGCTTGAGAGATAAATTTATTAGACTAGAAAGATTAAAAAAAAGTGAGAACTCAAAGTGGTGGGATGGGGCGACGCTTAAACAGTATATACGCCTTAACAGAATACCAAGGGGTCTAAGATCTCAAATCTTCCCAACCTACGATGACTTGGAAGAAGATTTGTTAAAAGAATGGGAAGAGGCACTCACGTCCAACTCACAGACACTAATGCGCATACTCATAGAGAATGCAGATAGAAAAGTTTCGAAATTACAGGGAGAGATTGCAGATCTTGAGAAGGAGATACGAGATCTAGATCTGAAGGAGGGCACAGAGAAAAATTATGCCATACTTAATGAGATTCTGGCTAGACATCAGAATGACATCAAGGAGAGAAAGGCTAGGAAGTTAAAACGTGATGAGTATGACTATAAAGAGGGAAGGATTTTCACGTTCGCCAAAAAGTATGATCATTTGTTTAAGTCAGGCAACGAAGCTGGAGGCAGAAATAGACAAGAAATAATTTCCGTCTCATCCAGCGCAACTTCTCTAAATGCTCCATTATCTAGTGACGGTGAAATTGAAAACGCTAGCATCTCTACAGATAGTAGACAGGCAGTTTCCTCCGCTTTTTTACAAGAAGTACAAAGGATACGAAAGGGCAACAGGACACAACCCAGACGTACAAACACGGACACAAAACCCGCAGAGGAAAGAGATCAGGGAAGAATAGATTACAAAAACAAACTGAGATCAGGCAACAACAAGAACTGATGCCTAATACTGAGGAAGGGGTAGAGGTCATTAACCTATCCTCTTTGACACTTAATCACGATATGATAACTCTTTAAGAGCTTTATGTTTTCCATGTTCAAAAACATGAAGGCATTTTAACTGTTTGTTGCTTGAAAAATTTGGGTTATGATGTCATTTTATACACTATTCAAATTAAATGCCTAAACGTTTGCTTTTTATGCCCAGGAATGTATGACGTATCAAATTATGCTGTGAAACATGTATCACTTATGGTGTAGACCTCTTAGTCTCGTTTGCCTGAATTTTCGGGTGATTTTATATTGTACACAACAGAGACAATTTCATGTCAAGCTGTTGCCGTTTTTCTCATAGACATTTTTGCACAGTGTATGAAATGTAATTCTTTTGCCATTTCAATTACCGAGCATGGATATCATACGAAACAACTACTATTCTAAACATAGGTGCTTGTGACTTTCAACTCCGGTTTGGAGCCCCGTTGCTTGCTTTAACATTGAACACTATCTAAAATGAAGGTGGGCTAGGCGGAGAACACACATGCGCCGTTCACATTTCTCACTCTGCACTTCACTCGAGTACCAGGGGTTAGCGGTCTAGTCACGGCGCAGAACCGGAAGCTTAAATACTGCTTCCGTTTTCAGACTCCTTGTCCTCCGGTTTACTCGGTGCCGGAGCATAAGCCACGGGTGTACTCGCCTGCAGGTAAGCTTGTTTTATACTGAATGCAGCGACTTGCTGTAGGTGTTTTGTTTGAAACTCTGCTTGGCGATATAACTAGGTCAGTTGAGTGACGTTCCCCTTTTATTCTGATTTACTTTTAGTGGATTTGCGGTAATTGACACCGCGTTTTCAGCATACAGGACTTCAAATTGATGAAGACGTGTCATTAAAATAAATATACCGAGGGGATTACTTATACGCTGTTAATACACCTTAATTCTAAGGTAAGCCGTGAGAATTTTCCTTGGGACAGATATTCAGACTCGTGTTTATTCATACAATTGGTATACTTCCGTTTGAACGGTACATTCATAGAAACTTTCATTATACAGTCTTCATAGTGATAAAGAAAGGATTTATTGACGGTTTGGATGAAACTTTGTGGACCAGCTGGGTCGGAATTATCACCAGTCGTAAGGTGAGAGGAGAATATATGATCGACACACTATTTTGTTTTCAACCACTAACGAGCACTTTTTGCACGTTATATTGGTGCGAATAGTATAGCCTAATTGTGCTACCAATTTATACCCACAGGTCCAAAGTCCTACATTTATGTTTGAGGTAGGCATTAGCGTTCAATTATGACATTTCTAGTACTTACGATATACTTTTATCACGATTTCACTGCACGAATGCTGGGACGAATCGTAACCCCTTCTACATTTCTCAACCACTCACCTTTCATTGTACGTCACCAACATTATTAGATTTATTTTCTCATGTTTCGATGTTTTATCGTTCACTATAGCACACCGAGGTCGGAAAATTAATTGACACATTTATTGGACACATGCCGTTTGAATGCGCATTGCATTCTGCATGCAGACGACAGCACAAAATTTCACGTTTGAATGCCGTGCATGACACCATTTTGGATGTCACGTAACTCATTTTCCTTCCCTCTTCCGTTGCTTTGATGTGGTACACATTCCCACCCAATGATGAGTCTTAATCACTCTATCTACCATGTCCACGTACTGGTTAGACATGTTATGTTGACCATGCCTTTTATGCAAACCCTTTGTGACAACAGCCATTTCATGTAATTCCAGCCCTGAAGAAGTCAAGGGTTACACACCCAGTGACGAAACACGTGTTGGCTGGCATATGAATTCACACCTCATTAAAGGAATATCGGAAGAACGTTTCTCCTGTCATCCTTCGCATACAACGTTTACTGTGTGTTGTAAAACTTTTATGTGTGTGCTCAGGGCCTGTTATCATTTGTATGATTCGGACTTTTGTCCACTATTGAGGGTTTAGGTGTTTTACCTCACCTGATGCACCACACTGATACATTCTTTTCATTTACTTTCACGAGAACAGGTTAGCGCCTCTTATACCCTGTGTTTAAGAACACCCCCTCCCTTTTTGATTGTTTCATATTGTGAGTCAGGGTAGGCAGCTTCCGCGTGTTATCAAGCTTAACCATGGACAGAGAAAAAATAGCCGAAGAACTTTTTGATAACCTAACTAAAGGGAACACTATAAGCTCCAGTATGACAACTGGCAATCTCAAACACAGAGAGGGCTTGAGAGATAAATTTATTAGACTAGAAAGATTAAAAAAAAGTGAGAACTCAAAGTGGTGGGATGGGGCGACGCTTAAACAGTATATACGCCTTAACAGAATACCAAGGGGTCTAAGATCTCAAATCTTCCCAACCTACGATGACTTGGAAGAAGATTTGTTAAAAGAATGGGAAGAGGCACTCACGTCCAACTCACAGACACTAATGCGCATACTCATAGAGAATGCAGATAGAAAAGTTTCGAAATTACAGGGAGAGATTGCAGATCTTGAGAAGGAGATACGAGATCTAGATCTGAAGGAGGGCACAGAGAAAAATTATGCCATACTTAATGAGATTCTGGCTAGACATCAGAATGACATCAAGGAGAGAAAGGCTAGGAAGTTAAAACGTGATGAGTATGACTATAAAGAGGGAAGGATTTTCACGTTCGCCAAAAAGTATGATCATTTGTTTAAGTCAGGCAACGAAGCTGGAGGCAGAAATAGACAAGAAATAATTTCCGTCTCATCCAGCGCAACTTCTCTAAATGCTCCATTATCTAGTGACGGTGAAATTGAAAACGCTAGCATCTCTACAGATAGTAGACAGGCAGTTTCCTCCGCTTTTTTACAAGAAGTACAAAGGATACGAAAGGGCAACAGGACACAACCCAGACGTACAAACACGGACACAAAACCCGCAGAGGAAAGAGATCAGGGAAGAATAGATTACAAAAACAAACTGAGATCAGGCAACAACAAGAACTGATGCCTAATACTGAGGAAGGGGTAGAGGTCATTAACCTATCCTCTTTGACACTTAATCACGATATGATAACTCTTTAAGAGCTTTATGTTTTCCATGTTCAAAAACATGAAGGCATTTTAACTGTTTGTTGCTTGAAAAATTTGGGTTATGATGTCATTTTATACACTATTCAAATTAAATGCCTAAACGTTTGCTTTTTATGCCCAGGAATGTATGACGTATCAAATTATGCTGTGAAACATGTATCACTTATGGTGTAGACCTCTTAGTCTCGTTTGCCTGAATTTTCAGGTGATTTTATATTGTACACAACAGAGACAATTTCATGTCAAGCTGTTGCCGTTTTTCTCATAGACATTTTTGCACAGTGTATGAAATATAATTCTTTTGCCATTTCAATTACCGAGCATGGATATCATACGAAACAACTACTATTCTAAACATAGGTGCTTGTGACTTTCAACTCCGGTTTGGAGCCCCGTTGCTTGCTTTAACATTGAACACTATCTAAAATGAAGGTGGGCTAGGCGGAGAACACACATGCGCCGTTCACATTTCTCACTCTGCACTTCACTCGAGTACCAGGGGTTAGCGGTCTAGTCACGGCGCAGAACCGGAAGCTTAAATACTGCTTCCGTTTTCAGACTCCTTGTCCTCCGGTTTACTCGGTGCCGGAGCATAAGCCACGGGTGTACTCGCCTGCAGGTAAGCTTGTTTTATACTGAATGCAGCGACTTGCTGTAGGTGTTTTGTTTGAAACTCTGCTTGGCGATATAACTAGGTCAGTTGAGTGACGTTCCCCTTTTATTCTGATTTACTTTTAGTGGATTTGCGGTAATTGACACCGCGTTTTCAGCATACAGGACTTCAAATTGATGAAGACGTGTCATTAAAATAAATATACCGAGGGGATTACTTATACGCTGTTAATACACCTTAATTCTAAGGTAAGCCGTGAGAATTTTCCTTGGGACAGATATTCAGACTCGTGTTTATTCATACAATTGGTATACTTCCGTTTGAACGGTACATTCATAGAAACTTTCATTATACAGTCTTCATAGTGATAAAGAAAGGATTTATTGACGGTTTGGATGAAACTTTGTGGACCAGCTGGGTCGGAATTATCACCAGTCGTAAGGTGAGAGGAGAATATATGATCGACACACTATTTTGTTTTCAACCACTAACGAGCACTTTTTGCACGTTATATTGGTGCGAATAGTATAGCCTAATTGTGCTACCAATTTATACCCACAGGTCCAAAGTCCTACATTTATGTTTGAGGTAGGCATTAGCGTTCAATTATGACATTTCTAGTACTTACGATATACTTTTATCACGATTTCACTGCACGAATGCTGGGACGAAACGTAACCCCTTCTACATTTCTCAACCACTCACCTTTCATTGTACGTCACCAACATTATTAGATTTATTTTCTCATGTTTCGATGTTTTATCGTTCACTATAGCACACCGAGGTCGGAAAATTAATTGACACATTTATTGGACACATGCCGTTTGAATGCGCATTGCATTCTGCATGCAGACGACAGCACAAAATTTCACGTTTGAATGCCGTGCATGACACCATTTTGGATGTCACGTAACTCATTTTCCTTCCCTCTTCCGTTGCTTTGATGTGGTACACATTCCCACCCAATGATGAGTCTTAATCACTCTATCTACCATGTCCACGTACTGGTTAGACATGTTATGTTGACCATGCCTTTTATGCAAACCCTTTGTGACAACAGCCATTTCATGTAATTCCAGCCCTGAAGAAGTCAAGGGTTACACACCCAGTGACGAAACACGTGTTGGCTGGCATATGAATTCACACCTCATTAAAGGAATATCGGAAGAACGTTTCTCCTGTCATCCTTCGCATACAACGTTTACTGTGTGTTGTAAAACTTTTATGTGTGTGCTCAGGGCCTGTTATCATTTGTATGATTCGGACTTTTGTCCACTATTGAGGGTTTAGGTGTTTTACCTCACCTGATGCACCACACTGATACATTCTTTTCATTTACTTTCACGAGAACAGGTTAGCGCCTCTTATACCCTGTGTTTAAGAACACCCCCTCCCTTTTTGATTGTTTCATATTGTGAGTCAGGGTAGGCAGCTTCCGCGTGTTATCAAGCTTAACCATGGACAGAGAAAAAATAGCTGAAGAACTTTTTGATAACCTAACTAAAGGGAACACTATAAGCTCCAGTATGACAACTGGCAATCTCAAACACAGAGAGGGCTTGAGAGATAAATTTATTAGACTAGAAAGATTAAAAAAAAGTGAGAACTCAAAGTGGTGGGATGGGGCGACGCTTAAACAGTATATACGCCTTAACAGAATACCAAGGGGTCTAAGATCTCAAATCTTCCCAACCTACGATGACTTGGAAGAAGATTTGTTAAAAGAATGGGAAGAGGCACTCACGTCCAACTCACAGACACTAATGCGCATACTCATAGAGAATGCAGATAGAAAAGTTTCGAAATTACAGGGAGAGATTGCAGATCTTGAGAAGGAGATACGAGATCTAGATCTGAAGGAGGGCACAGAGAAAAATTATGCCATACTTAATGAGATTCTGGCTAGACATCAGAATGACATCAAGGAGAGAAAGGCTAGGAAGTTAAAACGTGATGAGTATGACTATAAAGAGGGAAGGATTTTCACGTTCGCCAAAAAGTATGATCATTTGTTTAAGTCAGGCAACGAAGCTGGAGGCAGAAATAGACAAGAAATAATTTCCGTCTCATCCAGCGCAACTTCTCTAAATGCTCCATTATCTAGTGACGGTGAAATTGAAAACGCTAGCATCTCTACAGATAGTAGACAGGCAGTTTCCTCCGCTTTTTTACAAGAAGTACAAAGGATACGAAAGGGCAACAGGACACAACCCAGACGTACAAACACGGACACAAAACCCGCAGAGGAAAGAGATCAGGGAAGAATAGATTACAAAAACAAACTGAGATCAGGCAACAACAAGAACTGATGCCTAATACTGAGGAAGGGGTAGAGGTCATTAACCTATCCTCTTTGACACTTAATCACGATATGATAACTCTTTAAGAGCTTTATGTTTTCCATGTTCAAAAACATGAAGGCATTTTAACTGTTTGTTGCTTGAAAAATTTGGGTTATGATGTCATTTTATACACTATTCAAATTAAATGCCTAAACGTTTGCTTTTTATGCCCAGGAATGTATGACGTATCAAATTATGCTGTGAAACATGTATCACTTATGGTGTAGACCTCTTAGTCTCGTTTGCCTGAATTTTCGGGTGATTTTATATTGTACACAACAGAGACAATTTCATGTCAAGCTGTTGCCGTTTTTCTCATAGACATTTTTGCACAGTGTATGAAATGTAATTCTTTTGCCATTTCAATTACCGAGCATGGATATCATACGAAACAACTACTATTCTAAACATAGGTGCTTGTGACTTTCAACTCCGGTTTGGAGCCCCGTTGCTTGCTTTAACATTGAACACTATCTAAAATGAAGGTGGGCTAGGCGGAGAACACACATGCGCCGTTCACATTTCTCACTCTGCACTTCACTCGAGTACCAGGGGTTAGCGGTCTAGTCACGGCGCAGAACCGGAAGCTTAAATACTGCTTCCGTTTTCAGACTCCTTGTCCTCCGGTTTACTCGGTGCCGGAGCATAAGCCACGGGTGTACTCGCCTGCAGGTAAGCTTGTTTTATACTGAATGCAGCGACTTGCTGTAGGTGTTTTGTTTGAAACTCTGCTTGGCGATATAACTAGGTCAGTTGAGTGACGTTCCCCTTTTATTCTGATTTACTTTTAGTGGATTTGCGGTAATTGACACCGCGTTTTCAGCATACAGGACTTCAAATTGATGAAGACGTGTCATTAAAATAAATATACCGAGGGGATTACTTATACGCTGTTAATACACCTTAATTCTAAGGTAAGCCGTGAGAATTTTCCTTGGGACAGATATTCAGACTCGTGTTTATTCATACAATTGGTATACTTCCGTTTGAACGGTACATTCATAGAAACTTTCATTATACAGTCTTCATAGTGATAAAGAAAGGATTTATTGACGGTTTGGATGAAACTTTGTGGACCAGCTGGGTCGGAATTATCACCAGTCGTAAGGTGAGAGGAGAATATATGATCGACACACTATTTTGTTTTCAACCACTAACGAGCACTTTTTGCACGTTATATTGGTGCGAATAGTATAGCCTAATTGTGCTACCAATTTATACCCACAGGTCCAAAGTCCTACATTTATGTTTGAGGTAGGCATTAGCGTTCAATTATGACATTTCTAGTACTTACGATATACTTTTATCACGATTTCACTGCACGAATGCTGGGACGAATCGTAACCCCTTCTACATTTCTCAACCACTCACCTTTCATTGTACGTCACCAACATTATTAGATTTATTTTCTCATGTTTCGATGTTTTATCGTTCACTATAGCACACCGAGGTCGGAAAATTAATTGACACATTTATTGGACACATGCCGTTTGAATGCGCATTGCATTCTGCATGCAGACGACAGCACAAAATTTCACGTTTGAATGCCGTGCATGACACCATTTTGGATGTCACGTAACTCATTTTCCTTCCCTCTTCCGTTGCTTTGATGTGGTACACATTCCCACCCAATGATGAGTCTTAATCACTCTATCTACCATGTCCACGTACTGGTTAGACATGTTATGTTGACCATGCCTTTTATGCAAACCCTTTGTGACAACAGCCATTTCATGTAATTCCAGCCCTGAAGAAGTCAAGGGTTACACACCCAGTGACGAAACACGTGTTGGCTGGCATATGAATTCACACCTCATTAAAGGAATATCGGAAGAACGTTTCTCCTGTCATCCTTCGCATACAACGTTTACTGTGTGTTGTAAAACTTTTATGTGTGTGCTCAGGGCCTGTTATCATTTGTATGATTCGGACTTTTGTCCACTATTGAGGGTTTAGGTGTTTTACCTCACCTGATGCACCACACTGATACATTCTTTTCATTTACTTTCACGAGAACAGGTTAGCGCCTCTTATACCCTGTGTTTAAGAACACCCCCTCCCTTTTTGATTGTTTCATATTGTGAGTCAGGGTAGGCAGCTTCCGCGTGTTATCAAGCTTAACCATGGACAGAGAAAAAATAGCCGAAGAACTTTTTGATAACCTAACTAAAGGGAACACTATAAGCTCCAGTATGACAACTGGCAATCTCAAACACAGAGAGGGCTTGAGAGATAAATTTATTAGACTAGAAAGATTAAAAAAAAGTGAGAACTCAAAGTGGTGGGATGGGGCGACGCTTAAACAGTATATACGCCTTAACAGAATACCAAGGGGTCTAAGATCTCAAATCTTCCCAACCTACGATGACTTGGAAGAAGATTTGTTAAAAGAATGGGAAGAGGCACTCACGTCCAACTCACAGACACTAATGCGCATACTCATAGAGAATGCAGATAGAAAAGTTTCGAAATTACAGGGAGAGATTGCAGATCTTGAGAAGGAGATACGAGATCTAGATCTGAAGGAGGGCACAGAGAAAAATTATGCCATACTTAATGAGATTCTGGCTAGACATCAGAATGACATCAAGGAGAGAAAGGCTAGGAAGTTAAAACGTGATGAGTATGACTATAAAGAGGGAAGGATTTTCACGTTCGCCAAAAAGTATGATCATTTGTTTAAGTCAGGCAACGAAGCTGGAGGCAGAAATAGACAAGAAATAATTTCCGTCTCATCCAGCGCAACTTCTCTAAATGCTCCATTATCTAGTGACGGTGAAATTGAAAACGCTAGCATCTCTACAGATAGTAGACAGGCAGTTTCCTCCGCTTTTTTACAAGAAGTACAAAGGATACGAAAGGGCAACAGGACACAACCCAGACGTACAAACACGGACACAAAACCCGCAGAGGAAAGAGATCAGGGAAGAATAGATTACAAAAACAAACTGAGATCAGGCAACAACAAGAACTGATGCCTAATACTGAGGAAGGGGTAGAGGTCATTAACCTATCCTCTTTGACACTTAATCACGATATGATAACTCTTTAAGAGCTTTATGTTTTCCATGTTCAAAAACATGAAGGCATTTTAACTGTTTGTTGCTTGAAAAATTTGGGTTATGATGTCATTTTATACACTATTCAAATTAAATGCCTAAACGTTTGCTTTTTATGCCCAGGAATGTATGACGTATCAAATTATGCTGTGAAACATGTATCACTTATGGTGTAGACCTCTTAGTCTCGTTTGCCTGAATTTTCGGGTGATTTTATATTGTACACAACAGAGACAATTTCATGTCAAGCTGTTGCCGTTTTTCTCATAGACATTTTTGCACAGTGTATGAAATGTAATTCTTTTGCCATTTCAATTACCGAGCATGGATATCATACGAAACAACTACTATTCTAAACATAGGTGCTTGTGACTTTCAACTCCGGTTTGGAGCCCCGTTGCTTGCTTTAACATTGAACACTATCTAAAATGAAGGTGGGCTAGGCGGAGAACACACATGCGCCGTTCACATTTCTCACTCTGCACTTCACTCGAGTACCAGGGGTTAGCGGTCTAGTCACGGCGCAGAACCGGAAGCTTAAATACTGCTTCCGTTTTCAGACTCCTTGTCCTCCGGTTTACTCGGTGCCGGAGCATAAGCCACGGGTGTACTCGCCTGCAGGTAAGCTTGTTTTATACTGAATGCAGCGACTTGCTGTAGGTGTTTTGTTTGAAACTCTGCTTGGCGATATAACTAGGTCAGTTGAGTGACGTTCCCCTTTTATTCTGATTTACTTTTAGTGGATTTGCGGTAATTGACACCGCGTTTTCAGCATACAGGACTTCAAATTGATGAAGACGTGTCATTAAAATAAATATACCGAGGGGATTACTTATACGCTGTTAATACACCTTAATTCTAAGGTAAGCCGTGAGAATTTTCCTTGGGACAGATATTCAGACTCGTGTTTATTCATACAATTGGTATACTTCCGTTTGAACGGTACATTCATAGAAACTTTCATTATACAGTCTTCATAGTGATAAAGAAAGGATTTATTGACGGTTTGGATGAAACTTTGTGGACCAGCTGGGTCGGAATTATCACCAGTCGTAAGGTGAGAGGAGAATATATGATCGACACACTATTTTGTTTTCAACCACTAACGAGCACTTTTTGCACGTTATATTGGTGCGAATAGTATAGCCTAATTGTGCTACCAATTTATACCCACAGGTCCAAAGTCCTACATTTATGTTTGAGGTAGGCATTAGCGTTCAATTATGACATTTCTAGTACTTACGATATACTTTTATCACGATTTCACTGCACGAATGCTGGGACGAAACGTAACCCCTTCTACATTTCTCAACCACTCACCTTTCATTGTACGTCACCAACATTATTAGATTTATTTTCTCATGTTTCGATGTTTTATCGTTCACTATAGCACACCGAGGTCGGAAAATTAATTGACACATTTATTGGACACATGCCGTTTGAATGCGCATTGCATTCTGCATGCAGACGACAGCACAAAATTTCACGTTTGAATGCCGTGCATGACACCATTTTGGATGTCACGTAACTCATTTTCCTTCCCTCTTCCGTTGCTTTGATGTGGTACACATTCCCACCCAATGATGAGTCTTAATCACTCTATCTACCATGTCCACGTACTGGTTAGACATGTTATGTTGACCATGCCTTTTATGCAAACCCTTTGTGACAACAGCCATTTCATGTAATTCCAGCCCTGAAGAAGTCAAGGGTTACACACCCAGTGACGAAACACGTGTTGGCTGGCATATGAATTCACACCTCATTAAAGGAATATCGGAAGAACGTTTCTCCTGTCATCCTTCGCATACAACGTTTACTGTGTGTTGTAAAACTTTTATGTGTGTGCTCAGGGCCTGTTATCATTTGTATGATTCGGACTTTTGTCCACTATTGAGGGTTTAGGTGTTTTACCTCACCTGATGCACCACACTGATACATTCTTTTCATTTACTTTCACGAGAACAGGTTAGCGCCTCTTATACCCTGTGTTTAAGAACACCCCCTCCCTTTTTGATTGTTTCATATTGTGAGTCAGGGTAGGCAGCTTCCGCGTGTTATCAAGCTTAACCATGGACAGAGAAAAAATAGCTGAAGAACTTTTTGATAACCTAACTAAAGGGAACACTATAAGCTCCAGTATGACAACTGGCAATCTCAAACACAGAGAGGGCTTGAGAGATAAATTTATTAGACTAGAAAGATTAAAAAAAAGTGAGAACTCAAAGTGGTGGGATGGGGCGACGCTTAAACAGTATATACGCCTTAACAGAATACCAAGGGGTCTAAGATCTCAAATCTTCCCAACCTACGATGACTTGGAAGAAGATTTGTTAAAAGAATGGGAAGAGGCACTCACGTCCAACTCACAGACACTAATGCGCATACTCATAGAGAATGCAGATAGAAAAGTTTCGAAATTACAGGGAGAGATTGCAGATCTTGAGAAGGAGATACGAGATCTAGATCTGAAGGAGGGCACAGAGAAAAATTATGCCATACTTAATGAGATTCTGGCTAGACATCAGAATGACATCAAGGAGAGAAAGGCTAGGAAGTTAAAACGTGATGAGTATGACTATAAAGAGGGAAGGATTTTCACGTTCGCCAAAAAGTATGATCATTTGTTTAAGTCAGGCAACGAAGCTGGAGGCAGAAATAGACAAGAAATAATTTCCGTCTCATCCAGCGCAACTTCTCTAAATGCTCCATTATCTAGTGACGGTGAAATTGAAAACGCTAGCATCTCTACAGATAGTAGACAGGCAGTTTCCTCCGCTTTTTTACAAGAAGTACAAAGGATACGAAAGGGCAACAGGACACAACCCAGACGTACAAACACGGACACAAAACCCGCAGAGGAAAGAGATCAGGGAAGAATAGATTACAAAAACAAACTGAGATCAGGCAACAACAAGAACTGATGCCTAATACTGAGGAAGGGGTAGAGGTCATTAACCTATCCTCTTTGACACTTAATCACGATATGATAACTCTTTAAGAGCTTTATGTTTTCCATGTTCAAAAACATGAAGGCATTTTAACTGTTTGTTGCTTGAAAAATTTGGGTTATGATGTCATTTTATACACTATTCAAATTAAATGCCTAAACGTTTGCTTTTTATGCCCAGGAATGTATGACGTATCAAATTATGCTGTGAAACATGTATCACTTATGGTGTAGACCTCTTAGTCTCGTTTGCCTGAATTTTCGGGTGATTTTATATTGTACACAACAGAGACAATTTCATGTCAAGCTGTTGCCGTTTTTCTCATAGACATTTTTGCACAGTGTATGAAATGTAATTCTTTTGCCATTTCAATTACCGAGCATGGATATCATACGAAACAACTACTATTCTAAACATAGGTGCTTGTGACTTTCAACTCCGGTTTGGAGCCCCGTTGCTTGCTTTAACATTGAACACTATCTAAAATGAAGGTGGGCTAGGCGGAGAACACACATGCGCCGTTCACATTTCTCACTCTGCACTTCACTCGAGTACCAGGGGTTAGCGGTCTAGTCACGGCGCAGAACCGGAAGCTTAAATACTGCTTCCGTTTTCAGACTCCTTGTCCTCCGGTTTACTCGGTGCCGGAGCATAAGCCACGGGTGTACTCGCCTGCAGGTAAGCTTGTTTTATACTGAATGCAGCGACTTGCTGTAGGTGTTTTGTTTGAAACTCTGCTTGGCGATATAACTAGGTCAGTTGAGTGACGTTCCCCTTTTATTCTGATTTACTTTTAGTGGATTTGCGGTAATTGACACCGCGTTTTCAGCATACAGGACTTCAAATTGATGAAGACGTGTCATTAAAATAAATATACCGAGGGGATTACTTATACGCTGTTAATACACCTTAATTCTAAGGTAAGCCGTGAGAATTTTCCTTGGGACAGATATTCAGACTCGTGTTTATTCATACAATTGGTATACTTCCGTTTGAACGGTACATTCATAGAAACTTTCATTATACAGTCTTCATAGTGATAAAGAAAGGATTTATTGACGGTTTGGATGAAACTTTGTGGACCAGCTGGGTCGGAATTATCACCAGTCGTAAGGTGAGAGGAGAATATATGATCGACACACTATTTTGTTTTCAACCACTAACGAGCACTTTTTGCACGTTATATTGGTGCGAATAGTATAGCCTAATTGTGCTACCAATTTATACCCACAGGTCCAAAGTCCTACATTTACGTTTGAGGTAGGCATTAGCGTTCAATTATGACATTTCTAGTACTTACGATATACTTTTATCACGATTTCACTGCACGAATGCTGGGACGAATCGTAACCCCTTCTACATTTCTCAACCACTCACCTTTCATTGTACGTCACCAACATTATTAGATTTATTTTCTCATGTTTCGATGTTTTATCGTTCACTATAGCACACCGAGGTCGGAAAATTAATTGACACATTTATTGGACACATGCCGTTTGAATGCGCATTGCATTCTGCATGCAGACGACAGCACAAAATTTCACGTTTGAATGCCGTGCATGACACCATTTTGGATGTCACGTAACTCATTTTCCTTCCCTCTTCCGTTGCTTTGATGTGGTACACATTCCCACCCAATGATGAGTCTTAATCACTCTATCTACCATGTCCACGTACTGGTTAGACATGTTATGTTGACCATGCCTTTTATGCAAACCCTTTGTGACAACAGCCATTTCATGTAATTCCAGCCCTGAAGAAGTCAAGGGTTACACACCCAGTGACGAAACACGTGTTGGCTGGCATATGAATTCACACCTCATTAAAGGAATATCGGAAGAACGTTTCTCCTGTCATCCTTCGCATACAACGTTTACTGTGTGTTGTAAAACTTTTATGTGTGTGCTCAGGGCCTGTTATCATTTGTATGATTCGGACTTTTGTCCACTATTGAGGGTTTAGGTGTTTTACCTCACCTGATGCACCACACTGATACATTCTTTTCATTTACTTTCACGAGAACAGGTTAGCGCCTCTTATACCCTGTGTTTAAGAACACCCCCTCCCTTTTTGATTGTTTCATATTGTGAGTCAGGGTAGGCAGCTTCCGCGTGTTATCAAGCTTAACCATGGACAGAGAAAAAATAGCCGAAGAACTTTTTGATAACCTAACTAAAGGGAACACTATAAGCTCCAGTATGACAACTGGCAATCTCAAACACAGAGAGGGCTTGAGAGATAAATTTATTAGACTAGAAAGATTAAAAAAAAGTGAGAACTCAAAGTGGTGGGATGGGGCGACGCTTAAACAGTATATACGCCTTAACAGAATACCAAGGGGTCTAAGATCTCAAATCTTCCCAACCTACGATGACTTGGAAGAAGATTTGTTAAAAGAATGGGAAGAGGCACTCACGTCCAACTCACAGACACTAATGCGCATACTCATAGAGAATGCAGATAGAAAAGTTTCGAAATTACAGGGAGAGATTGCAGATCTTGAGAAGGAGATACGAGATCTAGATCTGAAGGAGGGCACAGAGAAAAATTATGCCATACTTAATGAGATTCTGGCTAGACATCAGAATGACATCAAGGAGAGAAAGGCTAGGAAGTTAAAACGTGATGAGTATGACTATAAAGAGGGAAGGATTTTCACGTTCGCCAAAAAGTATGATCATTTGTTTAAGTCAGGCAACGAAGCTGGAGGCAGAAATAGACAAGAAATAATTTCCGTCTCATCCAGCGCAACTTCTCTAAATGCTCCATTATCTAGTGACGGTGAAATTGAAAACGCTAGCATCTCTACAGATAGTAGACAGGCAGTTTCCTCCGCTTTTTTACAAGAAGTACAAAGGATACGAAAGGGCAACAGGACACAACCCAGACGTACAAACACGGACACAAAACCCGCAGAGGAAAGAGATCAGGGAAGAATAGATTACAAAAACAAACTGAGATCAGGCAACAACAAGAACTGATGCCTAATACTGAGGAAGGGGTAGAGGTCATTAACCTATCCTCTTTGACACTTAATCACGATATGATAACTCTTTAAGAGCTTTATGTTTTCCATGTTCAAAAACATGAAGGCATTTTAACTGTTTGTTGCTTGAAAAATTTGGGTTATGATGTCATTTTATACACTATTCAAATTAAATGCCTAAACGTTTGCTTTTTATGCCCAGGAATGTATGACGTATCAAATTATGCTGTGAAACATGTATCACTTATGGTGTAGACCTCTTAGTCTCGTTTGCCTGAATTTTCGGGTGATTTTATATTGTACACAACAGAGACAATTTCATGTCAAGCTGTTGCCGTTTTTCTCATAGACATTTTTGCACAGTGTATGAAATGTAATTCTTTTGCCATTTCAATTACCGAGCATGGATATCATACGAAACAACTACTATTCTAAACATAGGTGCTTGTGACTTTCAACTCCGGTTTGGAGCCCCGTTGCTTGCTTTAACATTGAACACTATCTAAAATGAAGGTGGGCTAGGCGGAGAACACACATGCGCCGTTCACATTTCTCACTCTGCACTTCACTCGAGTACCAGGGGTTAGCGGTCTAGTCACGGCGCAGAACCGGAAGCTTAAATACTGCTTCCGTTTTCAGACTCCTTGTCCTCCGGTTTACTCGGTGCCGGAGCATAAGCCACGGGTGTACTCGCCTGCAGGTAAGCTTGTTTTATACTGAATGCAGCGACTTGCTGTAGGTGTTTTGTTTGAAACTCTGCTTGGCGATATAACTAGGTCAGTTGAGTGACGTTCCCCTTTTATTCTGATTTACTTTTAGTGGATTTGCGGTAATTGACACCGCGTTTTCAGCATACAGGACTTCAAATTGATGAAGACGTGTCATTAAAATAAATATACCGAGGGGATTACTTATACGCTGTTAATACACCTTAATTCTAAGGTAAGCCGTGAGAATTTTCCTTGGGACAGATATTCAGACTCGTGTTTATTCATACAATTGGTATACTTCCGTTTGAACGGTACATTCATAGAAACTTTCATTATACAGTCTTCATAGTGATAAAGAAAGGATTTATTGACGGTTTGGATGAAACTTTGTGGACCAGCTGGGTCGGAATTATCACCAGTCGTAAGGTGAGAGGAGAATATATGATCGACACACTATTTTGTTTTCAACCACTAACGAGCACTTTTTGCACGTTATATTGGTGCGAATAGTATAGCCTAATTGTGCTACCAATTTATACCCACAGGTCCAAAGTCCTACATTTACGTTTGAGGTAGGCATTAGCGTTCAATTATGACATTTCTAGTACTTACGATATACTTTTATCACGATTTCACTGCACGAATGCTGGGACGAATCGTAACCCCTTCTACATTTCTCAACCACTCACCTTTCATTGTACGTCACCAACATTATTAGATTTATTTTCTCATGTTTCGATGTTTTATCGTTCACTATAGCACACCGAGGTCGGAAAATTAATTGACACATTTATTGGACACATGCCGTTTGAATGCGCATTGCATTCTGCATGCAGACGACAGCACAAAATTTCACGTTTGAATGCCGTGCATGACACCATTTTGGATGTCACGTAACTCATTTTCCTTCCCTCTTCCGTTGCTTTGATGTGGTACACATTCCCACCCAATGATGAGTCTTAATCACTCTATCTACCATGTCCACGTACTGGTTAGACATGTTATGTTGACCATGCCTTTTATGCAAACCCTTTGTGACAACAGCCATTTCATGTAATTCCAGCCCTGAAGAAGTCAAGGGTTACACACCCAGTGACGAAACACGTGTTGGCTGGCATATGAATTCACACCTCATTAAAGGAATATCGGAAGAACGTTTCTCCTGTCATCCTTCGCATACAACGTTTACTGTGTGTTGTAAAACTTTTATGTGTGTGCTCAGGGCCTGTTATCATTTGTATGATTCGGACTTTTGTCCACTATTGAGGGTTTAGGTGTTTTACCTCACCTGATGCACCACACTGATACATTCTTTTCATTTACTTTCACGAGAACAGGTTAGCGCCTCTTATACCCTGTGTTTAAGAACACCCCCTCCCTTTTTGATTGTTTCATATTGTGAGTCAGGGTAGGCAGCTTCCGCGTGTTATCAAGCTTAACCATGGACAGAGAAAAAATAGCCGAAGAACTTTTTGATAACCTAACTAAAGGGAACACTATAAGCTCCAGTATGACAACTGGCAATCTCAAACACAGAGAGGGCTTGAGAGATAAATTTATTAGACTAGAAAGATTAAAAAAAAGTGAGAACTCAAAGTGGTGGGATGGGGCGACGCTTAAACAGTATATACGCCTTAACAGAATACCAAGGGGTCTAAGATCTCAAATCTTCCCAACCTACGATGACTTGGAAGAAGATTTGTTAAAAGAATGGGAAGAGGCACTCACGTCCAACTCACAGACACTAATGCGCATACTCATAGAGAATGCAGATAGAAAAGTTTCGAAATTACAGGGAGAGATTGCAGATCTTGAGAAGGAGATACGAGATCTAGATCTGAAGGAGGGCACAGAGAAAAATTATGCCATACTTAATGAGATTCTGGCTAGACATCAGAATGACATCAAGGAGAGAAAGGCTAGGAAGTTAAAACGTGATGAGTATGACTATAAAGAGGGAAGGATTTTCACGTTCGCCAAAAAGTATGATCATTTGTTTAAGTCAGGCAACGAAGCTGGAGGCAGAAATAGACAAGAAATAATTTCCGTCTCATCCAGCGCAACTTCTCTAAATGCTCCATTATCTAGTGACGGTGAAATTGAAAACGCTAGCATCTCTACAGATAGTAGACAGGCAGTTTCCTCCGCTTTTTTACAAGAAGTACAAAGGATACGAAAGGGCAACAGGACACAACCCAGACGTACAAACACGGACACAAAACCCGCAGAGGAAAGAGATCAGGGAAGAATAGATTACAAAAACAAACTGAGATCAGGCAACAACAAGAACTGATGCCTAATACTGAGGAAGGGGTAGAGGTCATTAACCTATCCTCTTTGACACTTAATCACGATATGATAACTCTTTAAGAGCTTTATGTTTTCCATGTTCAAAAACATGAAGGCATTTTAACTGTTTGTTGCTTGAAAAATTTGGGTTATGATGTCATTTTATACACTATTCAAATTAAATGCCTAAACGTTTGCTTTTTATGCCCAGGAATGTATGACGTATCAAATTATGCTGTGAAACATGTATCACTTATGGTGTAGACCTCTTAGTCTCGTTTGCCTGAATTTTCGGGTGATTTTATATTGTACACAACAGAGACAATTTCATGTCAAGCTGTTGCCGTTTTTCTCATAGACATTTTTGCACAGTGTATGAAATGTAATTCTTTTGCCATTTCAATTACCGAGCATGGATATCATACGAAACAACTACTATTCTAAACATAGGTGCTTGTGACTTTCAACTCCGGTTTGGAGCCCCGTTGCTTGCTTTAACATTGAACACTATCTAAAATGAAGGTGGGCTAGGCGGAGAACACACATGCGCCGTTCACATTTCTCACTCTGCACTTCACTCGAGTACCAGGGGTTAGCGGTCTAGTCACGGCGCAGAACCGGAAGCTTAAATACTGCTTCCGTTTTCAGACTCCTTGTCCTCCGGTTTACTCGGTGCCGGAGCATAAGCCACGGGTGTACTCGCCTGCAGGTAAGCTTGTTTTATACTGAATGCAGCGACTTGCTGTAGGTGTTTTGTTTGAAACTCTGCTTGGCGATATAACTAGGTCAGTTGAGTGACGTTCCCCTTTTATTCTGATTTACTTTTAGTGGATTTGCGGTAATTGACACCGCGTTTTCAGCATACAGGACTTCAAATTGATGAAGACGTGTCATTAAAATAAATATACCGAGGGGATTACTTATACGCTGTTAATACACCTTAATTCTAAGGTAAGCCGTGAGAATTTTCCTTGGGACAGATATTCAGACTCGTGTTTATTCATACAATTGGTATACTTCCGTTTGAACGGTACATTCATAGAAACTTTCATTATACAGTCTTCATAGTGATAAAGAAAGGATTTATTGACGGTTTGGATGAAACTTTGTGGACCAGCTGGGTCGGAATTATCACCAGTCGTAAGGTGAGAGGAGAATATATGATCGACACACTATTTTGTTTTCAACCACTAACGAGCACTTTTTGCACGTTATATTGGTGCGAATAGTATAGCCTAATTGTGCTACCAATTTATACCCACAGGTCCAAAGTCCTACATTTACGTTTGAGGTAGGCATTAGCGTTCAATTATGACATTTCTAGTACTTACGATATACTTTTATCACGATTTCACTGCACGAATGCTGGGACGAATCGTAACCCCTTCTACATTTCTCAACCACTCACCTTTCATTGTACGTCACCAACATTATTAGATTTATTTTCTCATGTTTCGATGTTTTATCGTTCACTATAGCACACCGAGGTCGGAAAATTAATTGACACATTTATTGGACACATGCCGTTTGAATGCGCATTGCATTCTGCATGCAGACGACAGCACAAAATTTCACGTTTGAATGCCGTGCATGACACCATTTTGGATGTCACGTAACTCATTTTCCTTCCCTCTTCCGTTGCTTTGATGTGGTACACATTCCCACCCAATGATGAGTCTTAATCACTCTATCTACCATGTCCACGTACTGGTTAGACATGTTATGTTGACCATGCCTTTTATGCAAACCCTTTGTGACAACAGCCATTTCATGTAATTCCAGCCCTGAAGAAGTCAAGGGTTACACACCCAGTGACGAAACACGTGTTGGCTGGCATATGAATTCACACCTCATTAAAGGAATATCGGAAGAACGTTTCTCCTGTCATCCTTCGCATACAACGTTTACTGTGTGTTGTAAAACTTTTATGTGTGTGCTCAGGGCCTGTTATCATTTGTATGATTCGGACTTTTGTCCACTATTGAGGGTTTAGGTGTTTTACCTCACCTGATGCACCACACTGATACATTCTTTTCATTTACTTTCACGAGAACAGGTTAGCGCCTCTTATACCCTGTGTTTAAGAACACCCCCTCCCTTTTTGATTGTTTCATATTGTGAGTCAGGGTAGGCAGCTTCCGCGTGTTATCAAGCTTAACCATGGACAGAGAAAAAATAGCCGAAGAACTTTTTGATAACCTAACTAAAGGGAACACTATAAGCTCCAGTATGACAACTGGCAATCTCAAACACAGAGAGGGCTTGAGAGATAAATTTATTAGACTAGAAAGATTAAAAAAAAGTGAGAACTCAAAGTGGTGGGATGGGGCGACGCTTAAACAGTATATACGCCTTAACAGAATACCAAGGGGTCTAAGATCTCAAATCTTCCCAACCTACGATGACTTGGAAGAAGATTTGTTAAAAGAATGGGAAGAGGCACTCACGTCCAACTCACAGACACTAATGCGCATACTCATAGAGAATGCAGATAGAAAAGTTTCGAAATTACAGGGAGAGATTGCAGATCTTGAGAAGGAGATACGAGATCTAGATCTGAAGGAGGGCACAGAGAAAAATTATGCCATACTTAATGAGATTCTGGCTAGACATCAGAATGACATCAAGGAGAGAAAGGCTAGGAAGTTAAAACGTGATGAGTATGACTATAAAGAGGGAAGGATTTTCACGTTCGCCAAAAAGTATGATCATTTGTTTAAGTCAGGCAACGAAGCTGGAGGCAGAAATAGACAAGAAATAATTTCCGTCTCATCCAGCGCAACTTCTCTAAATGCTCCATTATCTAGTGACGGTGAAATTGAAAACGCTAGCATCTCTACAGATAGTAGACAGGCAGTTTCCTCCGCTTTTTTACAAGAAGTACAAAGGATACGAAAGGGCAACAGGACACAACCCAGACGTACAAACACGGACACAAAACCCGCAGAGGAAAGAGATCAGGGAAGAATAGATTACAAAAACAAACTGAGATCAGGCAACAACAAGAACTGATGCCTAATACTGAGGAAGGGGTAGAGGTCATTAACCTATCCTCTTTGACACTTAATCACGATATGATAACTCTTTAAGAGCTTTATGTTTTCCATGTTCAAAAACATGAAGGCATTTTAACTGTTTGTTGCTTGAAAAATTTGGGTTATGATGTCATTTTATACACTATTCAAATTAAATGCCTAAACGTTTGCTTTTTATGCCCAGGAATGTATGACGTATCAAATTATGCTGTGAAACATGTATCACTTATGGTGTAGACCTCTTAGTCTCGTTTGCCTGAATTTTCGGGTGATTTTATATTGTACACAACAGAGACAATTTCATGTCAAGCTGTTGCCGTTTTTCTCATAGACATTTTTGCACAGTGTATGAAATATAATTCTTTTGCCATTTCAATTACCGAGCATGGATATCATACGAAACAACTACTATTCTAAACATAGGTGCTTGTGACTTTCAACTCCGGTTTGGAGCCCCGTTGCTTGCTTTAACATTGAACACTATCTAAAATGAAGGTGGGCTAGGCGGAGAACACACATGCGCCGTTCACATTTCTCACTCTGCACTTCACTCGAGTACCAGGGGTTAGCGGTCTAGTCACGGCGCAGAACCGGAAGCTTAAATACTGCTTCCGTTTTCAGACTCCTTGTCCTCCGGTTTACTCGGTGCCGGAGCATAAGCCACGGGTGTACTCGCCTGCAGGTAAGCTTGTTTTATACTGAATGCAGCGACTTGCTGTAGGTGTTTTGTTTGAAACTCTGCTTGGCGATATAACTAGGTCAGTTGAGTGACGTTCCCCTTTTATTCTGATTTACTTTTAGTGGATTTGCGGTAATTGACACCGCGTTTTCAGCATACAGGACTTCAAATTGATGAAGACGTGTCATTAAAATAAATATACCGAGGGGATTACTTATACGCTGTTAATACACCTTAATTCTAAGGTAAGCCGTGAGAATTTTCCTTGGGACAGATATTCAGACTCGTGTTTATTCATACAATTGGTATACTTCCGTTTGAACGGTACATTCATAGAAACTTTCATTATACAGTCTTCATAGTGATAAAGAAAGGATTTATTGACGGTTTGGATGAAACTTTGTGGACCAGCTGGGTCGGAATTATCACCAGTCGTAAGGTGAGAGGAGAATATATGATCGACACACTATTTTGTTTTCAACCACTAACGAGCACTTTTTGCACGTTATATTGGTGCGAATAGTATAGCCTAATTGTGCTACCAATTTATACCCACAGGTCCAAAGTCCTACATTTACGTTTGAGGTAGGCATTAGCGTTCAATTATGACATTTCTAGTACTTACGATATACTTTTATCACGATTTCACTGCACGAATGCTGGGACGAATCGTAACCCCTTCTACATTTCTCAACCACTCACCTTTCATTGTACGTCACCAACATTATTAGATTTATTTTCTCATGTTTCGATGTTTTATCGTTCACTATAGCACACCGAGGTCGGAAAATTAATTGACACATTTATTGGACACATGCCGTTTGAATGCGCATTGCATTCTGCATGCAGACGACAGCACAAAATTTCACGTTTGAATGCCGTGCATGACACCATTTTGGATGTCACGTAACTCATTTTCCTTCCCTCTTCCGTTGCTTTGATGTGGTACACATTCCCACCCAATGATGAGTCTTAATCACTCTATCTACCATGTCCACGTACTGGTTAGACATGTTATGTTGACCATGCCTTTTATGCAAACCCTTTGTGACAACAGCCATTTCATGTAATTCCAGCCCTGAAGAAGTCAAGGGTTACACACCCAGTGACGAAACACGTGTTGGCTGGCATATGAATTCACACCTCATTAAAGGAATATCGGAAGAACGTTTCTCCTGTCATCCTTCGCATACAACGTTTACTGTGTGTTGTAAAACTTTTATGTGTGTGCTCAGGGCCTGTTATCATTTGTATGATTCGGACTTTTGTCCACTATTGAGGGTTTAGGTGTTTTACCTCACCTGATGCACCACACTGATACATTCTTTTCATTTACTTTCACGAGAACAGGTTAGCGCCTCTTATACCCTGTGTTTAAGAACACCCCCTCCCTTTTTGATTGTTTCATATTGTGAGTCAGGGTAGGCAGCTTCCGCGTGTTATCAAGCTTAACCATGGACAGAGAAAAAATAGCCGAAGAACTTTTTGATAACCTAACTAAAGGGAACACTATAAGCTCCAGTATGACAACTGGCAATCTCAAACACAGAGAGGGCTTGAGAGATAAATTTATTAGACTAGAAAGATTAAAAAAAAGTGAGAACTCAAAGTGGTGGGATGGGGCGACGCTTAAACAGTATATACGCCTTAACAGAATACCAAGGGGTCTAAGATCTCAAATCTTCCCAACCTACGATGACTTGGAAGAAGATTTGTTAAAAGAATGGGAAGAGGCACTCACGTCCAACTCACAGACACTAATGCGCATACTCATAGAGAATGCAGATAGAAAAGTTTCGAAATTACAGGGAGAGATTGCAGATCTTGAGAAGGAGATACGAGATCTAGATCTGAAGGAGGGCACAGAGAAAAATTATGCCATACTTAATGAGATTCTGGCTAGACATCAGAATGACATCAAGGAGAGAAAGGCTAGGAAGTTAAAACGTGATGAGTATGACTATAAAGAGGGAAGGATTTTCACGTTCGCCAAAAAGTATGATCATTTGTTTAAGTCAGGCAACGAAGCTGGAGGCAGAAATAGACAAGAAATAATTTCCGTCTCATCCAGCGCAACTTCTCTAAATGCTCCATTATCTAGTGACGGTGAAATTGAAAACGCTAGCATCTCTACAGATAGTAGACAGGCAGTTTCCTCCGCTTTTTTACAAGAAGTACAAAGGATACGAAAGGGCAACAGGACACAACCCAGACGTACAAACACGGACACAAAACCCGCAGAGGAAAGAGATCAGGGAAGAATAGATTACAAAAACAAACTGAGATCAGGCAACAACAAGAACTGATGCCTAATACTGAGGAAGGGGTAGAGGTCATTAACCTATCCTCTTTGACACTTAATCACGATATGATAACTCTTTAAGAGCTTTATGTTTTCCATGTTCAAAAACATGAAGGCATTTTAACTGTTTGTTGCTTGAAAAATTTGGGTTATGATGTCATTTTATACACTATTCAAATTAAATGCCTAAACGTTTGCTTTTTATGCCCAGGAATGTATGACGTATCAAATTATGCTGTGAAACATGTATCACTTATGGTGTAGACCTCTTAGTCTCGTTTGCCTGAATTTTCGGGTGATTTTATATTGTACACAACAGAGACAATTTCATGTCAAGCTGTTGCCGTTTTTCTCATAGACATTTTTGCACAGTGTATGAAATGTAATTCTTTTGCCATTTCAATTACCGAGCATGGATATCATACGAAACAACTACTATTCTAAACATAGGTGCTTGTGACTTTCAACTCCGGTTTGGAGCCCCGTTGCTTGCTTTAACATTGAACACTATCTAAAATGAAGGTGGGCTAGGCGGAGAACACACATGCGCCGTTCACATTTCTCACTCTGCACTTCACTCGAGTACCAGGGGTTAGCGGTCTAGTCACGGCGCAGAACCGGAAGCTTAAATACTGCTTCCGTTTTCAGACTCCTTGTCCTCCGGTTTACTCGGTGCCGGAGCATAAGCCACGGGTGTACTCGCCTGCAGGTAAGCTTGTTTTATACTGAATGCAGCGACTTGCTGTAGGTGTTTTGTTTGAAACTCTGCTTGGCGATATAACTAGGTCAGTTGAGTGACGTTCCCCTTTTATTCTGATTTACTTTTAGTGGATTTGCGGTAATTGACACCGCGTTTTCAGCATACAGGACTTCAAATTGATGAAGACGTGTCATTAAAATAAATATACCGAGGGGATTACTTATACGCTGTTAATACACCTTAATTCTAAGGTAAGCCGTGAGAATTTTCCTTGGGACAGATATTCAGACTCGTGTTTATTCATACAATTGGTATACTTCCGTTTGAACGGTACATTCATAGAAACTTTCATTATACAGTCTTCATAGTGATAAAGAAAGGATTTATTGACGGTTTGGATGAAACTTTGTGGACCAGCTGGGTCGGAATTATCACCAGTCGTAAGGTGAGAGGAGAATATATGATCGACACACTATTTTGTTTTCAACCACTAACGAGCACTTTTTGCACGTTATATTGGTGCGAATAGTATAGCCTAATTGTGCTACCAATTTATACCCACAGGTCCAAAGTCCTACATTTATGTTTGAGGTAGGCATTAGCGTTCAATTATGACATTTCTAGTACTTACGATATACTTTTATCACGATTTCACTGCACGAATGCTGGGACGAAACGTAACCCCTTCTACATTTCTCAACCACTCACCTTTCATTGTACGTCACCAACATTATTAGATTTATTTTCTCATGTTTCGATGTTTTATCGTTCACTATAGCACACCGAGGTCGGAAAATTAATTGACACATTTATTGGACACATGCCGTTTGAATGCGCATTGCATTCTGCATGCAGACGACAGCACAAAATTTCACGTTTGAATGCCGTGCATGACACCATTTTGGATGTCACGTAACTCATTTTCCTTCCCTCTTCCGTTGCTTTGATGTGGTACACATTCCCACCCAATGATGAGTCTTAATCACTCTATCTACCATGTCCACGTACTGGTTAGACATGTTATGTTGACCATGCCTTTTATGCAAACCCTTTGTGACAACAGCCATTTCATGTAATTCCAGCCCTGAAGAAGTCAAGGGTTACACACCCAGTGACGAAACACGTGTTGGCTGGCATATGAATTCACACCTCATTAAAGGAATATCGGAAGAACGTTTCTCCTGTCATCCTTCGCATACAACGTTTACTGTGTGTTGTAAAACTTTTATGTGTGTGCTCAGGGCCTGTTATCATTTGTATGATTCGGACTTTTGTCCACTATTGAGGGTTTAGGTGTTTTACCTCACCTGATGCACCACACTGATACATTCTTTTCATTTACTTTCACGAGAACAGGTTAGCGCCTCTTATACCCTGTGTTTAAGAACACCCCCTCCCTTTTTGATTGTTTCATATTGTGAGTCAGGGTAGGCAGCTTCCGCGTGTTATCAAGCTTAACCATGGACAGAGAAAAAATAGCCGAAGAACTTTTTGATAACCTAACTAAAGGGAACACTATAAGCTCCAGTATGACAACTGGCAATCTCAAACACAGAGAGGGCTTGAGAGATAAATTTATTAGACTAGAAAGATTAAAAAAAAGTGAGAACTCAAAGTGGTGGGATGGGGCGACGCTTAAACAGTATATACGCCTTAACAGAATACCAAGGGGTCTAAGATCTCAAATCTTCCCAACCTACGATGACTTGGAAGAAGATTTGTTAAAAGAATGGGAAGAGGCACTCACGTCCAACTCACAGACACTAATGCGCATACTCATAGAGAATGCAGATAGAAAAGTTTCGAAATTACAGGGAGAGATTGCAGATCTTGAGAAGGAGATACGAGATCTAGATCTGAAGGAGGGCACAGAGAAAAATTATGCCATACTTAATGAGATTCTGGCTAGACATCAGAATGACATCAAGGAGAGAAAGGCTAGGAAGTTAAAACGTGAAGAGTATGACTATAAAGAGGAAAGGATTTTCACGTTCGCCAAAAAGTATGATCATTTGTTTAAGTCAGGCAACGAAGCTGGAGGCAGAAATAGACAAGAAATAATTTCCGTCTCATCCAGCGCAACTTCTCTAAATGCTCCATTATCTAGTGACGGTGAAATTGAAAACGCTAGCATCTCTACAGATAGTAGACAGGCAGTTTCCTCCGCTTTTTTACAAGAAGTACAAAGGATACGAAAGGGCAACAGGACACAACCCAGACGTACAAACACGGACACAAAACCCGCAGAGGAAAGAGATCAGGGAAGAATAGATTACAAAAACAAACTGAGATCAGGCAACAACAAGAACTGATGCCTAATACTGAGGAAGGGGTAGAGGTCATTAACCTATCCTCTTTGACACTTAATCACGATATGATAACTCTTTAAGAGCTTTATGTTTTCCATGTTCAAAAACATGAAGGCATTTTAACTGTTTGTTGCTTGAAAAATTTGGGTTATGATGTCATTTTATACACTATTCAAATTAAATGCCTAAACGTTTGCTTTTTATGCCCAGGAATGTATGACGTATCAAATTATGCTGTGAAACATGTATCACTTATGGTGTAGACCTCTTAGTCTCGTTTGCCTGAATTTTCAGGTGATTTTATATTGTACACAACAGAGACAATTTCATGTCAAGCTGTTGCCGTTTTTCTCATAGACATTTTTGCACAGTGTATGAAATATAATTCTTTTGCCATTTCAATTACCGAGCATGGATATCATACGAAACAACTACTATTCTAAACATAGGTGCTTGTGACTTTCAACTCCGGTTTGGAGCCCCGTTGCTTGCTTTAACATTGAACACTATCTAAAATGAAGGTGGGCTAGGCGGAGAACACACATGCGCCGTTCACATTTCTCACTCTGCACTTCACTCGAGTACCAGGGGTTAGCGGTCTAGTCACGGCGCAGAACCGGAAGCTTAAATACTGCTTCCGTTTTCAGACTCCTTGTCCTCCGGTTTACTCGGTGCCGGAGCATAAGCCACGGGTGTACTCGCCTGCAGGTAAGCTTGTTTTATACTGAATGCAGCGACTTGCTGTAGGTGTTTTGTTTGAAACTCTGCTTGGCGATATAACTAGGTCAGTTGAGTGACGTTCCCCTTTTATTCTGATTTACTTTTAGTGGATTTGCGGTAATTGACACCGCGTTTTCAGCATACAGGACTTCAAATTGATGAAGACGTGTCATTAAAATAAATATACCGAGGGGATTACTTATACGCTGTTAATACACCTTAATTCTAAGGTAAGCCGTGAGAATTTTCCTTGGGACAGATATTCAGACTCGTGTTTATTCATACAATTGGTATACTTCCGTTTGAACGGTACATTCATAGAAACTTTCATTATACAGTCTTCATAGTGATAAAGAAAGGATTTATTGACGGTTTGGATGAAACTTTGTGGACCAGCTGGGTCGGAATTATCACCAGTCGTAAGGTGAGAGGAGAATATATGATCGACACACTATTTTGTTTTCAACCACTAACGAGCACTTTTTGCACGTTATATTGGTGCGAATAGTATAGCCTAATTGTGCTACCAATTTATACCCACAGGTCCAAAGTCCTACATTTATGTTTGAGGTAGGCATTAGCGTTCAATTATGACATTTCTAGTACTTACGATATACTTTTATCACGATTTCACTGCACGAATGCTGGGACGAAACGTAACCCCTTCTACATTTCTCAACCACTCACCTTTCATTGTACGTCACCAACATTATTAGATTTATTTTCTCATGTTTCGATGTTTTATCGTTCACTATAGCACACCGAGGTCGGAAAATTAATTGACACATTTATTGGACACATGCCGTTTGAATGCGCATTGCATTCTGCATGCAGACGACAGCACAAAATTTCACGTTTGAATGCCGTGCATGACACCATTTTGGATGTCACGTAACTCATTTTCCTTCCCTCTTCCGTTGCTTTGATGTGGTACACATTCCCACCCAATGATGAGTCTTAATCACTCTATCTACCATGTCCACGTACTGGTTAGACATGTTATGTTGACCATGCCTTTTATGCAAACCCTTTGTGACAACAGCCATTTCATGTAATTCCAGCCCTGAAGAAGTCAAGGGTTACACACCCAGTGACGAAACACGTGTTGGCTGGCATATGAATTCACACCTCATTAAAGGAATATCGGAAGAACGTTTCTCCTGTCATCCTTCGCATACAACGTTTACTGTGTGTTGTAAAACTTTTATGTGTGTGCTCAGGGCCTGTTATCATTTGTATGATTCGGACTTTTGTCCACTATTGAGGGTTTAGGTGTTTTACCTCACCTGATGCACCACACTGATACATTCTTTTCATTTACTTTCACGAGAACAGGTTAGCGCCTCTTATACCCTGTGTTTAAGAACACCCCCTCCCTTTTTGATTGTTTCATATTGTGAGTCAGGGTAGGCAGCTTCCGCGTGTTATCAAGCTTAACCATGGACAGAGAAAAAATAGCTGAAGAACTTTTTGATAACCTAACTAAAGGGAACACTATAAGCTCCAGTATGACAACTGGCAATCTCAAACACAGAGAGGGCTTGAGAGATAAATTTATTAGACTAGAAAGATTAAAAAAAAGTGAGAACTCAAAGTGGTGGGATGGGGCGACGCTTAAACAGTATATACGCCTTAACAGAATACCAAGGGGTCTAAGATCTCAAATCTTCCCAACCTACGATGACTTGGAAGAAGATTTGTTAAAAGAATGGGAAGAGGCACTCACGTCCAACTCACAGACACTAATGCGCATACTCATAGAGAATGCAGATAGAAAAGTTTCGAAATTACAGGGAGAGATTGCAGATCTTGAGAAGGAGATACGAGATCTAGATCTGAAGGAGGGCACAGAGAAAAATTATGCCATACTTAATGAGATTCTGGCTAGACATCAGAATGACATCAAGGAGAGAAAGGCTAGGAAGTTAAAACGTGATGAGTATGACTATAAAGAGGGAAGGATTTTCACGTTCGCCAAAAAGTATGATCATTTGTTTAAGTCAGGCAACGAAGCTGGAGGCAGAAATAGACAAGAAATAATTTCCGTCTCATCCAGCGCAACTTCTCTAAATGCTCCATTATCTAGTGACGGTGAAATTGAAAACGCTAGCATCTCTACAGATAGTAGACAGGCAGTTTCCTCCGCTTTTTTACAAGAAGTACAAAGGATACGAAAGGGCAACAGGACACAACCCAGACGTACAAACACGGACACAAAACCCGCAGAGGAAAGAGATCAGGGAAGAATAGATTACAAAAACAAACTGAGATCAGGCAACAACAAGAACTGATGCCTAATACTGAGGAAGGGGTAGAGGTCATTAACCTATCCTCTTTGACACTTAATCACGATATGATAACTCTTTAAGAGCTTTATGTTTTCCATGTTCAAAAACATGAAGGCATTTTAACTGTTTGTTGCTTGAAAAATTTGGGTTATGATGTCATTTTATACACTATTCAAATTAAATGCCTAAACGTTTGCTTTTTATGCCCAGGAATGTATGACGTATCAAATTATGCTGTGAAACATGTATCACTTATGGTGTAGACCTCTTAGTCTCGTTTGCCTGAATTTTCGGGTGATTTTATATTGTACACAACAGAGACAATTTCATGTCAAGCTGTTGCCGTTTTTCTCATAGACATTTTTGCACAGTGTATGAAATGTAATTCTTTTGCCATTTCAATTACCGAGCATGGATATCATACGAAACAACTACTATTCTAAACATAGGTGCTTGTGACTTTCAACTCCGGTTTGGAGCCCCGTTGCTTGCTTTAACATTGAACACTATCTAAAATGAAGGTGGGCTAGGCGGAGAACACACATGCGCCGTTCACATTTCTCACTCTGCACTTCACTCGAGTACCAGGGGTTAGCGGTCTAGTCACGGCGCAGAACCGGAAGCTTAAATACTGCTTCCGTTTTCAGACTCCTTGTCCTCCGGTTTACTCGGTGCCGGAGCATAAGCCACGGGTGTACTCGCCTGCAGGTAAGCTTGTTTTATACTGAATGCAGCGACTTGCTGTAGGTGTTTTGTTTGAAACTCTGCTTGGCGATATAACTAGGTCAGTTGAGTGACGTTCCCCTTTTATTCTGATTTACTTTTAGTGGATTTGCGGTAATTGACACCGCGTTTTCAGCATACAGGACTTCAAATTGATGAAGACGTGTCATTAAAATAAATATACCGAGGGGATTACTTATACGCTGTTAATACACCTTAATTCTAAGGTAAGCCGTGAGAATTTTCCTTGGGACAGATATTCAGACTCGTGTTTATTCATACAATTGGTATACTTCCGTTTGAACGGTACATTCATAGAAACTTTCATTATACAGTCTTCATAGTGATAAAGAAAGGATTTATTGACGGTTTGGATGAAACTTTGTGGACCAGCTGGGTCGGAATTATCACCAGTCGTAAGGTGAGAGGAGAATATATGATCGACACACTATTTTGTTTTCAACCACTAACGAGCACTTTTTGCACGTTATATTGGTGCGAATAGTATAGCCTAATTGTGCTACCAATTTATACCCACAGGTCCAAAGTCCTACATTTATGTTTGAGGTAGGCATTAGCGTTCAATTATGACATTTCTAGTACTTACGATATACTTTTATCACGATTTCACTGCACGAATGCTGGGACGAATCGTAACCCCTTCTACATTTCTCAACCACTCACCTTTCATTGTACGTCACCAACATTATTAGATTTATTTTCTCATGTTTCGATGTTTTATCGTTCACTATAGCACACCGAGGTCGGAAAATTAATTGACACATTTATTGGACACATGCCGTTTGAATGCGCATTGCATTCTGCATGCAGACGACAGCACAAAATTTCACGTTTGAATGCCGTGCATGACACCATTTTGGATGTCACGTAACTCATTTTCCTTCCCTCTTCCGTTGCTTTGATGTGGTACACATTCCCACCCAATGATGAGTCTTAATCACTCTATCTACCATGTCCACGTACTGGTTAGACATGTTATGTTGACCATGCCTTTTATGCAAACCCTTTGTGACAACAGCCATTTCATGTAATTCCAGCCCTGAAGAAGTCAAGGGTTACACACCCAGTGACGAAACACGTGTTGGCTGGCATATGAATTCACACCTCATTAAAGGAATATCGGAAGAACGTTTCTCCTGTCATCCTTCGCATACAACGTTTACTGTGTGTTGTAAAACTTTTATGTGTGTGCTCAGGGCCTGTTATCATTTGTATGATTCGGACTTTTGTCCACTATTGAGGGTTTAGGTGTTTTACCTCACCTGATGCACCACACTGATACATTCTTTTCATTTACTTTCACGAGAACAGGTTAGCGCCTCTTATACCCTGTGTTTAAGAACACCCCCTCCCTTTTTGATTGTTTCATATTGTGAGTCAGGGTAGGCAGCTTCCGCGTGTTATCAAGCTTAACCATGGACAGAGAAAAAATAGCCGAAGAACTTTTTGATAACCTAACTAAAGGGAACACTATAAGCTCCAGTATGACAACTGGCAATCTCAAACACAGAGAGGGCTTGAGAGATAAATTTATTAGACTAGAAAGATTAAAAAAAAGTGAGAACTCAAAGTGGTGGGATGGGGCGACGCTTAAACAGTATATACGCCTTAACAGAATACCAAGGGGTCTAAGATCTCAAATCTTCCCAACCTACGATGACTTGGAAGAAGATTTGTTAAAAGAATGGGAAGAGGCACTCACGTCCAACTCACAGACACTAATGCGCATACTCATAGAGAATGCAGATAGAAAAGTTTCGAAATTACAGGGAGAGATTGCAGATCTTGAGAAGGAGATACGAGATCTAGATCTGAAGGAGGGCACAGAGAAAAATTATGCCATACTTAATGAGATTCTGGCTAGACATCAGAATGACATCAAGGAGAGAAAGGCTAGGAAGTTAAAACGTGATGAGTATGACTATAAAGAGGGAAGGATTTTCACGTTCGCCAAAAAGTATGATCATTTGTTTAAGTCAGGCAACGAAGCTGGAGGCAGAAATAGACAAGAAATAATTTCCGTCTCATCCAGCGCAACTTCTCTAAATGCTCCATTATCTAGTGACGGTGAAATTGAAAACGCTAGCATCTCTACAGATAGTAGACAGGCAGTTTCCTCCGCTTTTTTACAAGAAGTACAAAGGATACGAAAGGGCAACAGGACACAACCCAGACGTACAAACACGGACACAAAACCCGCAGAGGAAAGAGATCAGGGAAGAATAGATTACAAAAACAAACTGAGATCAGGCAACAACAAGAACTGATGCCTAATACTGAGGAAGGGGTAGAGGTCATTAACCTATCCTCTTTGACACTTAATCACGATATGATAACTCTTTAAGAGCTTTATGTTTTCCATGTTCAAAAACATGAAGGCATTTTAACTGTTTGTTGCTTGAAAAATTTGGGTTATGATGTCATTTTATACACTATTCAAATTAAATGCCTAAACGTTTGCTTTTTATGCCCAGGAATGTATGACGTATCAAATTATGCTGTGAAACATGTATCACTTATGGTGTAGACCTCTTAGTCTCGTTTGCCTGAATTTTCGGGTGATTTTATATTGTACACAACAGAGACAATTTCATGTCAAGCTGTTGCCGTTTTTCTCATAGACATTTTTGCACAGTGTATGAAATGTAATTCTTTTGCCATTTCAATTACCGAGCATGGATATCATACGAAACAACTACTATTCTAAACATAGGTGCTTGTGACTTTCAACTCCGGTTTGGAGCCCCGTTGCTTGCTTTAACATTGAACACTATCTAAAATGAAGGTGGGCTAGGCGGAGAACACACATGCGCCGTTCACATTTCTCACTCTGCACTTCACTCGAGTACCAGGGGTTAGCGGTCTAGTCACGGCGCAGAACCGGAAGCTTAAATACTGCTTCCGTTTTCAGACTCCTTGTCCTCCGGTTTACTCGGTGCCGGAGCATAAGCCACGGGTGTACTCGCCTGCAGGTAAGCTTGTTTTATACTGAATGCAGCGACTTGCTGTAGGTGTTTTGTTTGAAACTCTGCTTGGCGATATAACTAGGTCAGTTGAGTGACGTTCCCCTTTTATTCTGATTTACTTTTAGTGGATTTGCGGTAATTGACACCGCGTTTTCAGCATACAGGACTTCAAATTGATGAAGACGTGTCATTAAAATAAATATACCGAGGGGATTACTTATACGCTGTTAATACACCTTAATTCTAAGGTAAGCCGTGAGAATTTTCCTTGGGACAGATATTCAGACTCGTGTTTATTCATACAATTGGTATACTTCCGTTTGAACGGTACATTCATAGAAACTTTCATTATACAGTCTTCATAGTGATAAAGAAAGGATTTATTGACGGTTTGGATGAAACTTTGTGGACCAGCTGGGTCGGAATTATCACCAGTCGTAAGGTGAGAGGAGAATATATGATCGACACACTATTTTGTTTTCAACCACTAACGAGCACTTTTTGCACGTTATATTGGTGCGAATAGTATAGCCTAATTGTGCTACCAATTTATACCCACAGGTCCAAAGTCCTACATTTATGTTTGAGGTAGGCATTAGCGTTCAATTATGACATTTCTAGTACTTACGATATACTTTTATCACGATTTCACTGCACGAATGCTGGGACGAAACGTAACCCCTTCTACATTTCTCAACCACTCACCTTTCATTGTACGTCACCAACATTATTAGATTTATTTTCTCATGTTTCGATGTTTTATCGTTCACTATAGCACACCGAGGTCGGAAAATTAATTGACACATTTATTGGACACATGCCGTTTGAATGCGCATTGCATTCTGCATGCAGACGACAGCACAAAATTTCACGTTTGAATGCCGTGCATGACACCATTTTGGATGTCACGTAACTCATTTTCCTTCCCTCTTCCGTTGCTTTGATGTGGTACACATTCCCACCCAATGATGAGTCTTAATCACTCTATCTACCATGTCCACGTACTGGTTAGACATGTTATGTTGACCATGCCTTTTATGCAAACCCTTTGTGACAACAGCCATTTCATGTAATTCCAGCCCTGAAGAAGTCAAGGGTTACACACCCAGTGACGAAACACGTGTTGGCTGGCATATGAATTCACACCTCATTAAAGGAATATCGGAAGAACGTTTCTCCTGTCATCCTTCGCATACAACGTTTACTGTGTGTTGTAAAACTTTTATGTGTGTGCTCAGGGCCTGTTATCATTTGTATGATTCGGACTTTTGTCCACTATTGAGGGTTTAGGTGTTTTACCTCACCTGATGCACCACACTGATACATTCTTTTCATTTACTTTCACGAGAACAGGTTAGCGCCTCTTATACCCTGTGTTTAAGAACACCCCCTCCCTTTTTGATTGTTTCATATTGTGAGTCAGGGTAGGCAGCTTCCGCGTGTTATCAAGCTTAACCATGGACAGAGAAAAAATAGCCGAAGAACTTTTTGATAACCTAACTAAAGGGAACACTATAAGCTCCAGTATGACAACTGGCAATCTCAAACACAGAGAGGGCTTGAGAGATAAATTTATTAGACTAGAAAGATTAAAAAAAAGTGAGAACTCAAAGTGGTGGGATGGGGCGACGCTTAAACAGTATATACGCCTTAACAGAATACCAAGGGGTCTAAGATCTCAAATCTTCCCAACCTACGATGACTTGGAAGAAGATTTGTTAAAAGAATGGGAAGAGGCACTCACGTCCAACTCACAGACACTAATGCGCATACTCATAGAGAATGCAGATAGAAAAGTTTCGAAATTACAGGGAGAGATTGCAGATCTTGAGAAGGAGATACGAGATCTAGATCTGAAGGAGGGCACAGAGAAAAATTATGCCATACTTAATGAGATTCTGGCTAGACATCAGAATGACATCAAGGAGAGAAAGGCTAGGAAGTTAAAACGTGAAGAGTATGACTATAAAGAGGAAAGGATTTTCACGTTCGCCAAAAAGTATGATCATTTGTTTAAGTCAGGCAACGAAGCTGGAGGCAGAAATAGACAAGAAATAATTTCCGTCTCATCCAGCGCAACTTCTCTAAATGCTCCATTATCTAGTGACGGTGAAATTGAAAACGCTAGCATCTCTACAGATAGTAGACAGGCAGTTTCCTCCGCTTTTTTACAAGAAGTACAAAGGATACGAAAGGGCAACAGGACACAACCCAGACGTACAAACACGGACACAAAACCCGCAGAGGAAAGAGATCAGGGAAGAATAGATTACAAAAACAAACTGAGATCAGGCAACAACAAGAACTGATGCCTAATACTGAGGAAGGGGTAGAGGTCATTAACCTATCCTCTTTGACACTTAATCACGATATGATAACTCTTTAAGAGCTTTATGTTTTCCATGTTCAAAAACATGAAGGCATTTTAACTGTTTGTTGCTTGAAAAATTTGGGTTATGATGTCATTTTATACACTATTCAAATTAAATGCCTAAACGTTTGCTTTTTATGCCCAGGAATGTATGACGTATCAAATTATGCTGTGAAACATGTATCACTTATGGTGTAGACCTCTTAGTCTCGTTTGCCTGAATTTTCAGGTGATTTTATATTGTACACAACAGAGACAATTTCATGTCAAGCTGTTGCCGTTTTTCTCATAGACATTTTTGCACAGTGTATGAAATGTAATTCTTTTGCCATTTCAATTACCGAGCATGGATATCATACGAAACAACTACTATTCTAAACATAGGTGCTTGTGACTTTCAACTCCGGTTTGGAGCCCCGTTGCTTGCTTTAACATTGAACACTATCTAAAATGAAGGTGGGCTAGGCGGAGAACACACATGCGCCGTTCACATTTCTCACTCTGCACTTCACTCGAGTACCAGGGGTTAGCGGTCTAGTCACGGCGCAGAACCGGAAGCTTAAATACTGCTTCCGTTTTCAGACTCCTTGTCCTCCGGTTTACTCGGTGCCGGAGCATAAGCCACGGGTGTACTCGCCTGCAGGTAAGCTTGTTTTATACTGAATGCAGCGACTTGCTGTAGGTGTTTTGTTTGAAACTCTGCTTGGCGATATAACTAGGTCAGTTGAGTGACGTTCCCCTTTTATTCTGATTTACTTTTAGTGGATTTGCGGTAATTGACACCGCGTTTTCAGCATACAGGACTTCAAATTGATGAAGACGTGTCATTAAAATAAATATACCGAGGGGATTACTTATACGCTGTTAATACACCTTAATTCTAAGGTAAGCCGTGAGAATTTTCCTTGGGACAGATATTCAGACTCGTGTTTATTCATACAATTGGTATACTTCCGTTTGAACGGTACATTCATAGAAACTTTCATTATACAGTCTTCATAGTGATAAAGAAAGGATTTATTGACGGTTTGGATGAAACTTTGTGGACCAGCTGGGTCGGAATTATCACCAGTCGTAAGGTGAGAGGAGAATATATGATCGACACACTATTTTGTTTTCAACCACTAACGAGCACTTTTTGCACGTTATATTGGTGCGAATAGTATAGCCTAATTGTGCTACCAATTTATACCCACAGGTCCAAAGTCCTACATTTACGTTTGAGGTAGGCATTAGCGTTCAATTATGACATTTCTAGTACTTACGATATACTTTTATCACGATTTCACTGCACGAATGCTGGGACGAATCGTAACCCCTTCTACATTTCTCAACCACTCACCTTTCATTGTACGTCACCAACATTATTAGATTTATTTTCTCATGTTTCGATGTTTTATCGTTCACTATAGCACACCGAGGTCGGAAAATTAATTGACACATTTATTGGACACATGCCGTTTGAATGCGCATTGCATTCTGCATGCAGACGACAGCACAAAATTTCACGTTTGAATGCCGTGCATGACACCATTTTGGATGTCACGTAACTCATTTTCCTTCCCTCTTCCGTTGCTTTGATGTGGTACACATTCCCACCCAATGATGAGTCTTAATCACTCTATCTACCATGTCCACGTACTGGTTAGACATGTTATGTTGACCATGCCTTTTATGCAAACCCTTTGTGACAACAGCCATTTCATGTAATTCCAGCCCTGAAGAAGTCAAGGGTTACACACCCAGTGACGAAACACGTGTTGGCTGGCATATGAATTCACACCTCATTAAAGGAATATCGGAAGAACGTTTCTCCTGTCATCCTTCGCATACAACGTTTACTGTGTGTTGTAAAACTTTTATGTGTGTGCTCAGGGCCTGTTATCATTTGTATGATTCGGACTTTTGTCCACTATTGAGGGTTTAGGTGTTTTACCTCACCTGATGCACCACACTGATACATTCTTTTCATTTACTTTCACGAGAACAGGTTAGCGCCTCTTATACCCTGTGTTTAAGAACACCCCCTCCCTTTTTGATTGTTTCATATTGTGAGTCAGGGTAGGCAGCTTCCGCGTGTTATCAAGCTTAACCATGGACAGAGAAAAAATAGCCGAAGAACTTTTTGATAACCTAACTAAAGGGAACACTATAAGCTCCAGTATGACAACTGGCAATCTCAAACACAGAGAGGGCTTGAGAGATAAATTTATTAGACTAGAAAGATTAAAAAAAAAGTGAGAACTCAAAGTGGTGGGATGGGGCGACGCTTAAACAGTATATACGCCTTAACAGAATACCAAGGGGTCTAAGATCTCAAATCTTCCCAACCTACGATGACTTGGAAGAAGATTTGTTAAAAGAATGGGAAGAGGCACTCACGTCCAACTCACAGACACTAATGCGCATACTCATAGAGAATGCAGATAGAAAAGTTTCGAAATTACAGGGAGAGATTGCAGATCTTGAGAAGGAGATACGAGATCTAGATCTGAAGGAGGGCACAGAGAAAAATTATGCCATACTTAATGAGATTCTGGCTAGACATCAGAATGACATCAAGGAGAGAAAGGCTAGGAAGTTAAAACGTGATGAGTATGACTATAAAGAGGGAAGGATTTTCACGTTCGCCAAAAAGTATGATCATTTGTTTAAGTCAGGCAACGAAGCTGGAGGCAGAAATAGACAAGAAATAATTTCCGTCTCATCCAGCGCAACTTCTCTAAATGCTCCATTATCTAGTGACGGTGAAATTGAAAACGCTAGCATCTCTACAGATAGTAGACAGGCAGTTTCCTCCGCTTTTTTACAAGAAGTACAAAGGATACGAAAGGGCAACAGGACACAACCCAGACGTACAAACACGGACACAAAACCCGCAGAGGAAAGAGATCAGGGAAGAATAGATTACAAAAACAAACTGAGATCAGGCAACAACAAGAACTGATGCCTAATACTGAGGAAGGGGTAGAGGTCATTAACCTATCCTCTTTGACACTTAATCACGATATGATAACTCTTTAAGAGCTTTATGTTTTCCATGTTCAAAAACATGAAGGCATTTTAACTGTTTGTTGCTTGAAAAATTTGGGTTATGATGTCATTTTATACACTATTCAAATTAAATGCCTAAACGTTTGCTTTTTATGCCCAGGAATGTATGACGTATCAAATTATGCTGTGAAACATGTATCACTTATGGTGTAGACCTCTTAGTCTCGTTTGCCTGAATTTTCGGGTGATTTTATATTGTACACAACAGAGACAATTTCATGTCAAGCTGTTGCCGTTTTTCTCATAGACATTTTTGCACAGTGTATGAAATGTAATTCTTTTGCCATTTCAATTACCGAGCATGGATATCATACGAAACAACTACTATTCTAAACATAGGTGCTTGTGACTTTCAACTCCGGTTTGGAGCCCCGTTGCTTGCTTTAACATTGAACACTATCTAAAATGAAGGTGGGCTAGGCGGAGAACACACATGCGCCGTTCACATTTCTCACTCTGCACTTCACTCGAGTACCAGGGGTTAGCGGTCTAGTCACGGCGCAGAACCGGAAGCTTAAATACTGCTTCCGTTTTCAGACTCCTTGTCCTCCGGTTTACTCGGTGCCGGAGCATAAGCCACGGGTGTACTCGCCTGCAGGTAAGCTTGTTTTATACTGAATGCATCGACTTGCTGTAGGTGTTTTGTTTGAAACTCTGCTTGGCGATATAACTAGGTCAGTTGAGTGACGTTCCCCTTTTATTCTGATTTACTTTTAGTGGATTTGCGGTAATTGACACCGCGTTTTCAGCATACAGGACTTCAAATTGATGAAGACGTGTCATTAAAATAAATATACCGAGGGGATTACTTATACGCTGTTAATACACCTTAATTCTAAGGTAAGCCGTGAGAATTTTCCTTGGGACAGATATTCAGACTCGTGTTTATTCATACAATTGGTATACTTCCGTTTGAACGGTACATTCATAGAAACTTTTCATTATACAGTCTTCATAGTGATAAAGAAAGGATTTATTGACGGTTTGGATGAAACTTTGTGGACCAGCTGGGTCGGAATTATCACCAGTCGTAAGGTGAGAAGAGAATATATGATCGACACACTATTTTGTTTTCAACCACTAACGAGCACTTTTTGCACGTTATATTGGTGCGAATAGTATAGCCTAATTGTGCTACCAATTTATACCCACAGGTCCAAAGTCCTACATTTACGTTTGAGGTAGGCATTAGCGTTTAATTATGACATTTCTAGTACTTACGATATACTTTTATCACGATTTCACTGCACGAATGCTGGGACGAATCGTAACCCCTTCTACATTTCTCAACCACTCACCTTTCATTGTACGTCACCAACATTATTAGATTTATTTTCTCATGTTTCGATGTTTTATCGTTCACTATAGCACACCGAGGTCGGAAAATTAATTGACACATTTATTGGACACATGCCGTTTGAATGCGCATTGCATTCTGCATGCAGACGACAGCACAAAATTTCACGTTTGAATGCCGTGCATGACACCATTTTGGATGTCACGTAACTCATTTTCCTTCCCTCTTCCGTTGCTTTGATGTGGTACACATTCCCACCCAATGATGAGTCTTAATCACTCTATCTACCATGTCCACGTACTGGTTAGACATGTTATGTTGACCATGCCTTTTATGCAAACCCTTTGTGACAACAGCCATTTCATGTAATTCCAGCCCTGAAGAAGTCAAGGGTTACACACCCAGTGACGAAACACGTGTTGGCTGGCATATGAATTCACACCTCATTAAAGGAATATCGGAAGAACGTTTCTCCTGTCATCCTTCGCATACAATGTTTACTGTGTGTTGTAAAACTTTTATGTGTGTGCTCAGGGCCTGTTATCATTTGTATGATTCGGACTTTTGTCCACTATTGAGGGTTTAGGTGTTTTACCTCACCTGATGCACCACACTGATACATTCTTTTCATTTACTTTCACGAGAACAGGTTAGCGCCTCTTATACCCTGTGTTTAAGAACACCCCCTCCCTTTTTGATTGTTTCATATTGTGAGTCAGGGTAGGCAGCTTCCGCGTGTTATCAAGCTTAACCATGGACAGAGAAAAAATAGCCGAAGAACTTTTTGATAACCTAACTAAAGGGAACACTATAAGCTCCAGTATGACAACTGGCAATCTCAAACACAGAGAGGGCTTGAGAGATAAATTTATTAGACTAGAAAGATTTAAAAAAAGTGAGAACTCAAAGTGGTGGGATGGGGCGACGCTTAAACAGTATATACGCCTTAACAGAATACCAAGGGGTCTAAGATCTCAAATCATCCCAACCTACGATGAATTGGAAGAAGATTTGTTAAAAGAATGGGAAGAGGCACTCACGTCCAACTCACAGACACTAATGCGCATACGCATAGAGAATGCAGATAGAAAAGTTTCGAAATTACAGGGAGAGATTGCAGATCTTGAGAAGGAGATACGAGATCTAGATCTGAAGGAGGGCACAGAGAAAAATTATGCCATACTTAATGAGATTCTGGCTAGACATCAGAATGACATCAAGGAGAGAAAGGCTAGGAAGTTAAAACGTGATGAGTATGACTATAAAGAGGGAAGGATTTTCACGTTCGCCAAAAAGTATGATCATTTGTTTAAGTCAGGCAACGAAGCTGGAGGCAGAAATAGACAAGAAATAATTTCCGTCTCATCCAGCGCAACTTCTCTAAATGCTCCATTATCTAGTGACGGTTGAAATTGAAAACGCTAGCATCTCTACAGATAGTAGACAGGCAGTTTCCTCCGCTTTTTTACAAGAAGTACAAAGGATACGAAAGGGCAACAGGACACAACCCAGACGTACAAACACGGACACAAAACCCGCAGAGGAAAGAGATCAGGGAAGAATAGATTACAAAAACAAACTGAGATCAGGCAACAACAAGAACTGATGCCTAATACTGAGGAAGGGGTAGAGGTCATTAACCTATCCTCTTTGACACTTAATCACGATATGATAACTCTTTAAGAGCTTTATGTTTTCCATGTTCAAAAACATGAAGGCATTTTAACCTGTTTGTTGCTTGAAAAATTTGGGTTATGATGTCATTTTATACACTATTCAAATTAAATGCCTAAACGTTTGCTTTTTATGCCCAGGAATGTATGACAGTATCAGAATTATGCTGTGAAACATGTATCACTTATGGTGTAGACCTCTTAGTCTCGTTTGCCTGAATTTTCGGGTGATTTTATATTGTACACAACAGAGACAATTTCATGTCAAGCTGTTGCCGTTTTTCTCATAGACATTTTTGCACAGTGTATGAAATGTAATTCTTTTGCCATTTCAATTACCGAGCATGGATATCATACGAAACAACTACTATTCTAAACATAGGTGCTTGTTACTTTCAACTCCGGTTTGGAGCCCCGTTGCTTGCTTTAACATTGAACACTATCTAAAATGAAGGTGGGCTAGGCGGAGAACACACATGCGCCGTTCACATTTCTCACTCTGCACTTCACTCGAGTTTCAGGGGTTAGCGGTCTAGTCACGGCGCAGAACCGGAAGCTTAAATACTGCTTCAGTTTTCAGACTCCTTGTCCTCCGGTTTACTCGGAATTGCCGGAGCATAAGCCACGGGTGTACTCGCCTGCAGGTAAGCTTGTTTTATACTGAATGCAGCGACTTGCTGTAGGTGTTTTGTTTGAAACTCTGCTTGGCGATATAACTAGGTCAGTTGAGTGACGTTCCCCTTTTATTCTGATTTACTTTTAGTGGATTTGCGGTAATTGACACCGCGTTTTCAGCATACAGGACTTCAAATTGATGAAGACGTGTCATTAAAATAAATATACCGAGGGGATTACTTATACGCTGTTAATACACCTTAATTCTAAGGTGAAAGCCGTGAGAATTTTCCTTGGGACAGATATTCAGACTCGATGTTCATTCATACAATTGGTATACTTCCGTTTGAGCGGTACATTCATAGAAACTTTCATTATACAGTCTTCATAGTGATAAAGAAAGGATTTACTTCGACGGTTTGGTTGAAACGTTGTGGACCAGCTGGGTCGGAATTATCACCAGTCGTAAGGTGAGAGGAGGGAATATATGATCAACACACTATTTTTGTTTTCAGCTACTAACGAGCACTTTTTGCACGTTATATTGGTGCGAAATAGTATAGCCTAATTGTGCTACCAATTTATACCCACAGGTCCAAAGTCCTACATTTATGTTTTGAGGTAGGCGATTAGCGTTCAAATTATGACATTTCTAGTACTTACGATATACTTTTATCACGATTTCACTGCACGAATGCTTGGGACGAAACGCGCAACCCCTGCAATACATCTCTCAACCACTCGCCTTTCATTGTACGTCACCAACATTAGTAGATTTATTTTCTCATGTTTCGATGTTTTATCGTTCACTATAGCACACCGAGGTCGGAAAATTAATTGACACATTCATTGGACACATGCCGTTTGAATGCGCATTGCATTCTGCATGCAGGCGACAGCACTTGAAATTTTCACGTTTGAATGCCGTGCATGACACCATTTTGGATGTCACGTAACTCATTTTCCTTCCCTCTTCCGTTGCTTTGATGTGGTACACATTCCCACCCAATGATGAGTCTTAAT